>JACEGR010004302.1:0-89430 GCA_014170235.1 Listronotus bonariensis
ATAATGTATACCTTTTCATCGGTGGGAGAAGCGGCTATAAAGTTTTAAATGTGTCAAAAAAATACTGTTATTCTTTCGGCTTGTGGAAATCGTTTGGATCGTATCGGATTACATATTTTTCGTTGTCCTTAAATTATTTTCCTCAAAATAAAAAAAATTGCCACTATGGAGAATGTCAAAATGAAGTTTTTTTACAACTTTGTAGCCCACCGCTTTCTTTACGTCACTCTCAAATTGTCAGATTAGTGGAACTTACACTGTTTGGCATGTAATTAACTCGCCCTATCTTAATCTGATCCGCTCAAAAATTTCTGATGGATATATTTTTGTTTTTATGATCAGCCCTGTATACGGGGCACATATTTAGTGCAGGTATTCAACTGGGTACAAGGTATAACATATTTAAAAGTGATTATAAAAAAACAGCACATTTTATTTATATAGTACTTTAATTAAAACATGACATTCTGACATTCAGTTTTTTGATACATTTAACAAATCATCTCTGATATCAATTGACATTACCAGATTATAGCCGTTTTTGCAAAACAGCTTTAAAAACATTTATAAGGACAACAAACCTAATTAAATAAAAAGTGATGTGTTCAAGGTTATAAAAACAATATAACAACTTAAAATAACTTCATGTAGAAAAATATTTTAACAAAAAAAATATGGCTGTATCTTACAATAATAAAATAGAATCTAAGGATCAAAAAATAAAAAGTATTAAAGCTATTTTAATTTAATTGCATAATACTAGTCGAGCCAACTTTTATAACAAAAATACAATAAGTGTGATAATTAAGTACAGTGGTTTAGTCTGTGTGGGTAATTCATTCTTTAGAAAAATTGAATAATCATTTTTACTGATGATAGATGCTAAATAATGCATCCATATTGACAAAGGGTATACAGTTTTGATGAGACAATATTAATATTTTTAGTCAAAGCAAAATAATCAGAGTGGATCAATATGTAAAAATAACAACCCAACAAATACAGAGAGTTAAATATAAAATCACTCAACTGCCCCTTAAAAACGAATTTGTATTAAGATGTTTAAGAAGTGTTTGGAATATTTTATTAGGAATAAAAATTATGTATATAATTTTATATTTTGCTAAAAATAATAAAACAATAAAATAAAAAAATTCCAAGAACAAATGACAATCTAACTGAATAAACTGAAAAGAACAAGATAATTAAATTCACTGTCAATTCACTTTAAGATTCAAAACTAATAATAAGACTGGTGATTGGAGAACTTTAGGAAAAAAGACCAACCAATAGTCATATTATTTATCTAGGTAATCATAATCAGATCACAGTGAAATTATTTAAAATTGACTTCAGAAATATTTATTAAACTAAAACCATTTAGTTCAGATTGTGCTCAATATTAATTAACCAAATTAAATAAAAATATTTTAATTTTTTTTCATTTTTTCCACTAGTCTCATAACTTTTTTAATGTACTTGTTTTTATGGAGCATTGGTAATTAAAATAAAATTAAAATGAGGTAGTAATTTGCATTTTAATATATATGTAACTATTTAAGTAGTATGTGTGCATATATTTTTAACATTATGTTACTTTTATTAAAGGTTTAAATTTAATTTTAATAAAATAAAACCCAATTCTATATAACTATTGAATTATTATACATAATTTAAATTTTAAGGAAAAACCTGAGCTAAATCAAATTAAATTTATAATTGAAATTTCTTTATATTTGCATAAAACAACATGAAACTCTATTACAACATTTAATCTTATTTATATAAACAAATAAATTATTATATGTCAGTGGGCAAGATATCAGGTATTAAATAAGTGCATAACTCAACCTCGGAATTGACAAATGTTACTTTACCGGCAGTCTTCTCGTCCAACCACCCTTTGATAACTGCCCAGCAACCTGAAAATATTGTTGGTGCGTTTATAACCAAACAAACTCCTAACCTCTCAGGATAATGCCTACTTAAGAGCCAAATTAGGTTTTTAATTAATTGATAATCCATGCAGCTCAAGCCAAAGTCTTTCAGATCAAAAACTATACACAAATTGTCTATTACTTCTTCGAAACATTTTTTACATGCATCTTCAAGACAGTATACAATAAATTTAGTTAATTCGTCGATGTCACGGTCATTGGCATTGTGGTTTTTGCTGGAATATAAATGACTGGTCTTCCGTGCATGTCACGGTGTCTTAATACTCTGGATTTGTTTGCGTCCAAATGCTTTTTTACTGCTGGGTGATCTGCAGTTAGTTCAGAAACACCATACTCTTTTCTCCATTTGTTTGTCTTCAATATGGCTTGAAAAGCATTGTCAGTTGTTTTAAAGGCTCTTAGATATCTCTTTAAGGAAAATTCGTTATGGTACTGTGAAGGATCAGCTTCTGATATTAATTTCATTCGATTTTTAAGATCTTGCAAGTCTGCTTCGTTAATTTCAGCATTTTCAGACATTTTTCGCAGGATTACTTACAGGATCAGCTCACTAACAACCAGTTTTACTTTATCTTATCATTCAGATAAGCAAATCGACACGTTTTTTAATTAGCATAATAGCCATAAGATAAGATTTTATGTTATGCCATAACTTTTTATAAAAAAATTGTCAAAAAACTAGATCAAAACAGATGGGAGGGCAAATCGACCTTGACCAGCCTTTAAAAAATCTTTAAGGCAATTTTGGTTTATATTATTAGTTCAGCATGAGTCAATTTTCGCTTAAATTTGCAAGGTAGATAATGCCAGAAAATCAACAAAGACGATTAAAATGTTTTTTGTTTAGTGAGGTTATGTAAATTTTAAATAATAAATGGTGCGTTAGCTACCAATTTATTTTAAAAACTTATCCAAAAATCATGGCATTGGAACCAAAACCCATTAGAAAACTAGAACAAGAAGTAATTAACAGAATTGCAGCTGGAGAAGTCATACAAAGACCCGCCAATGCTTTAAAAGAACTTATTGAAAACAGTCTCGATGCAAAAGCAACCAATATACAGATAACTGTTAAAAATGGGGGCTTTAGGTTGACGAAATTTGGTATACGGGGGTTTTGGGGCGCTGATCACGAATCTGAAAGAATTATTTGGCGGTCATCGCCTTCGTTCTCGAGATATCCATCATCAAAGTTCAAATTTGAACTAACGCTTATTTTCACTATATTCCTTCCTTTGCACACAATTCTTGATTTAAAGCTAAAGTGTCACACAATATTTGATTTTCACCTTTAAAACCCCGTTTTTCTACGTTTTTTACATTATTTTTGCATTAAACTGCATAGCTATACTTTGAATCATTTTAATCCCAGTTTGCCATGAAGCCCTATGTGTATGTATGGTTGCCGGATTATCAAAGAAAAGCCACGCAATTTAATTCAAAAATAATGTAAAAACGTAGAAAAACGGGGTTTTAAAAGGTGAAAATCAAATATTGTGTGACACTTTAGCTTTAAATCAAGAATTGTGTGCAAAAAGAAGGGGGAATACAGTGAAAATAAGGTTAGTTCAAATATCCACTTTGATGATGGATATCTCGAGAACGAAACGTTTCCGCCAAATAATTCTTTCAGATTCGTGATCAGCGCCCCAAAAACCCCCGTATACCAAATTTCGTCAAAATCGGAGTTGCTCCCATTTTCTAGAATACATTTTAAAAGCAAAAAAGAAGTTAAGGCGACGTTCCGTAAGTTAACCACGGTTCTTGGTTTTTTCGGTTTCCGTTCCGTAACCTTACCATTTATGAAATCTGGTTAGATTATGAAACGCGGTTTCTTAACATTTCGATGTTACCGGTATTACCGCTGTCAAACCGCTCTTTACCGATCGGTAATCTTGGTTAACATACGGAACCTTACCTTACTTAGGTGCTCATTATTAAAGTCGAGATTAAACCCCATTTGTATTAGAAAAATAAAATGTACTTAATAGACAGTGTTTCATAATTCAATAATATTGGGTTTCAAAAACATACCTAATTTCTTTTAACCAAATTTTTACCAAAATTAACTAAGTAATTTTATATTGTTTCCACTTCTTAAAATTAAACTAGTGTATTATTATACACTATTGCGGATTTTTCATTTGCATAACATAAATTCAATTTAAAAAGTTAGTATTATAGTAACATATTTACTATCTAAAAATAAAATCCCAACTACATGTGTGTAGTGACCATCCAAACAATAATAATGGAGAAAAGGTGAAATTCACAATAAGTATTTTACAAATAACAAAATAAAATGTTTAATTTTACACAATAAGGGAAAGTTAAGATATGGTTTATTGTATTCTTAATATTTAAGGAGTTTTTGTGATGTACAGTAGCAGAAATAATTTCATTTTCTGGGAGGTAATGCAATCCAAGTTACAAATGCTAGCTACTCACAGCCTTCATGTGTTAAAAGCCTTTAGACATTTTTCAACATTTCTAGGGGGGTAATTACCCCCTTTACTCCCTTTTCCTCCTTAACTATGCCAGTAGTGATGTACAGGGTGGGCAAAATTGGGCGTTTTTATGGGCTATCTCAGTTATTACTGGAGTTATTAAAAATCCGATGTAGATGTTATGGGCTTGATTTTGGAGAAACTTAAAATGGCGTAGTCAGAATTTTAATAAAATTATTTATCTAAGAGATACGAGGGGAAATTGAAAAATTGTCGTTTTTGATTTTACCCTCTATATCCTTTAATATAAGAAATTGTAAAAAACCATAAAGACATTTTTTGTAGAACTTTTTACGTAGAATCTACAGAAAGTATTTGATTTTTTATACAGGGTTGCGTCAAAAAGTTACGATGCCAACTTGATGTTTTTCTTATGGAACACCCTGTATATTTTAACTATTAATAGTCCTTGTCACTGCAATACAAATATATATATATATAGTATCATTATCACTTATAGTTTCTAAATATTTAAATTTTAATATTTGTTTTTGAGCACACCCCGTATAAACACCTTCTTTACAATAATATTTTAAATTATTAATTTCATGTAATAATTAAGATAATTTTTATGATTTATACTAACCTTAATATCCTCTTAAAAGTATAAACACAGTAAAAAAATATGTGGTTTTTTAAAAGAGCCAAATTCTTTAAATTATCTTCTAACTTTTTAAATTTGGTTATATGGAGATGATGCCATTAGGTTATCAGGTGTAATATCATTGTTTTTACTTCTAACGTCTTACAGTCTGTAAAAAGGTATATCTTTGTTATAGCGCTAGGTAACATATTCAAATTTAGTATGTTTAATTTTAAAATAAATTTATATATTATTGAAATAAGTCTTAAAAAGGGTTTATTCTTATTAAATTATATTTTTAAAAAACAGAAACATTTTAGTGATGAGCATATACATAATAATGTGTAGGTATTAATGTTAGTTTATTGTGTTTACACTTTTAAGAGTATATTAAGTTAGTATAAATCATAAAAATATCCTAATTATTACATTTAATTATTAATTTAAAATAATATTGTAAAAGAAGGTGTTTATACGGGTACGCTCAAAAACAAATATTAAAATTTAAATATTTAAAAACTATAAGAGATAATGATACTATGTTATATATATTTGTTATTGTAGTGACAAGGACTATTAATTAGTAAAAAAATATACAGGGTGTTCCATAAGAAAAACATCAAGTTGGCATCGTAACTTTTTGACGCAACCCTGTATAAAAATCAAATACTTTCTGTAGATTCTACGTAAAAAGTTCTACAAAAATTGTCTTTATGGTTTTTTGCTATTTCTTATATTAAAGGATATATAGGGTAAAATCAAAAACGACAATTTTTCAATTTCCCCTCGTATCTCTTAGATAAATAATTTTATTAAAATTCTGACTACGCCATTTTAAGTTTCTTCAAAATCGAGCCCATAACACCTACATCGGTTTTTTAATATCTCCAGTAATAACTGAAATAGCCTATAAAAACGCCCAATTTTGCCCACCCTGTACAGATATCTACTTCTAATTGTTATGATACAGTTTTATGACTTTTAAAAGTATTAAAATGCCTTAGTAGGTACATCTTGTCCCAATATAAGAAAGTTTTTACAAATAGTCAGTTTTACTGCCAGATAGTTTATTAAGGGAAATAATAAGAGTTTTTTATTTTTTTTATAAACTTTGTGGCAGGGGTCCCTATGCTTGGCGCCCTAGGCCTACAACACCCAGAGCGCCTATTTTGCGTGACAAAAAAAGAAGTCCCTACCTCCGTTGCGCCTATAGACCTTATTCACAGAGAGGTATTTTCTACTACCCACCCGACCTCAACTTTTTAAAAACTCCTCAACTTCTCTGTCTGGCGCCTATTACTCCCCTGTCTGGCGCCCTATTTTTTCATGGCGCCCTAGGCATGTAGCAACCCCTGAGATGCAGGCCTAATGGATAATACGGCACTCGCTTTGTGGTTTAGTGTTATATTTTTTACAGATTCAAGATAATGGTACAGGAATTCGTAAAGACGATTTTTCCCATTGTTTGTGAGCGATCGCACTACTTCCAAACTAAGAGAATTTGATGACCTTCATAAAAATATCAACTTATGGTTTTAGAGGAGAAGCAATTGAAGGTATTTCACATGTAGCACATTTATCTATTATTTCCAAAACAAAAAGGGATTTATGTGCTTATCAGTAATCTCTTGGTTTATATTTTATGATAGTTGGATTTTTCTTGCAAAATATTGATTTATGGTAAAAATAAGATCATTGAGTTATATTAACAGATAATGCTTTTATTCATTTTTAAAAGTTTGCTTTAAAATAATCTTTCTTTGTCTTCTGTTACAAAATTGTCCTTATTTTATTTATTCCTTTCAATAGGGACACAACCAACACAAGTCCAAAGGTATTAATTACTCTATGCACAGAGATAATTGTAAATAAAATGATGTATTTTACTGAACTGAGCTTGCTTAGAATTCCAGAAAAAATCTGTTGAAGTGCATAAGGCTCCTGGACTATACAAGAAAACATTAGGCCTTTTTTAAAATTAAGAGTGTTGCAACTTCCAATTAGGAATTATGTAACAACAAGAACAAATACTTAATTAAATAACGTTTATATCTAGTCCAACAAATTTTATCAAAAAAAAGTGTTTTAGAAATTTTTAAGGTGTTTTTGAATGTTTATATGAACTTTTTTCATAAAAATAGCTTAGGAATACGCCCCTTAAATTTTCTTGCCGCAATTTGGAAACACTCTGTCAGAGTTGGGTATTATTCGGAGAATACTTGGCATTCTGAATACTATTCAGAATACATTTGTGCGGTATTCGAATAGATTTATGTGTTTGGTATTCGGATCAGGAATACTTTTTTGGTCAGTATTCGGTATTCTTTATTCTGAATATCGTTTTTGAATATTCTGGTATTCGAATACCGATATTCGAATACTGGTATTCGAATACCGGTATTTGAATACTGATATTCAAATACCTATATTCTGGTATTCAAATCCTGAATTTAAATACTGTTTGCTTATTTTATGAATATTACGTTACTTTTTATGTCTTAAACGGGTTGAAACATGTTCGCAGTGGTTTTGCCGACGACGGGGTAAAATTTGATAAAAGTCATATATATCATTATTTGCAAACTAACTGTTTAGGAAGTTAGTTTTACAAATTAAAAAAAAATGTAAATCAATATGTTTTTTAAATCTTGATCTGTTGTTTCTATGGTCCTAATAGGTAAGTAATTTTGAACAGATATACATTTATTTTTGCAAACAAAAATATATCTAAATTAATTATTTTAACTTCTTTGGGGTTTTGCTATTAAAAATAACAAGTAACTTGGTACAACATATAAATAGTGACATTGCAAACTATGTTTTCTATGTATTAGGTTAGACTAATATGTATTTATCTCCATTTTACACAAAAGGGATGTGTATAATAAATTTTATTCTGTCAGTTTAAATCATGACTATCTGGTAAATCGTAGATGTATGTACATGTATTCCCATTCCAAAGGCAAGTCAATCAATAGTTTAAAAAATAGAAAAGTTATTTTTGGAAAATGTGGGAGACGTCTTGTATGCTTGAAATTATTAGATTTTAAACAAGAACAAGGTACACCACTGCATTTTTGTTATGGAAAAAGGTAGAAAAATAAGAATGAGTTGCTTTTTCAAGAGAAAGGAGGTTTTTTTTGCTCTTCAGTATTCATGAATACCCAATGGTGGTATTCATGAATACCGAGTATTCGAATACTTTTTTGTAGGTATTCGAAAATATTCGGTATTCGAATACCAAATTTTAGTATTCGACCCAACTCTGCACTGTGTATAAAATACAAATCTAATATTTTAAAAAATTGAGTCATAAAAAATAAATGACAAAATTAATCAATAGTTAAAAAAAAATCATTTATTTATATCCAGTTTAAACACATACCTTATCTCAGTAAACAGGTATATTTGTATTGACGTGAAAACGTTTGTTTAAACGGTACTTTTTCTTAAAGGGTAATCAAGTCTAACTACTCCAGAAATGACTTGAAAAAAACTGATAAAATTTGCTGATTGTATCGTTGATAAGGATAAGCCATATACATGTACTATTTTCAGTGTATAAATTGTTTAGATCCAGTAAACAACTGCAAAAATGCAGACATGTGTGAAATGCGAAAAAAGTTGAAGCAAGAAGATTTTGTTATATGTGACAAATGTAGCACTCCTCTCTGTCACAATTGCTCTACTCTCACCTATATTGAGCTTCTGGCAGTACAAAAAAGACAAACCAAACTGCTAATCTACCATTGTGTTAGCTGCGTTAATAACCCAGGTATAAAAAACAGTTCTCATAAAACTCAAAATACCACCAGCTTAAGTACTTCTGAAAAATGTATACCAACTGAGTTCAATGATCCTTCAGAAGCAGTACTGCCGCAGATAAATGAAATATACAAGGCCGTCAAGGAGTTGCAATCGAAAGTTTGATCCAAATCGACAGTTGAAAAACGTCGAAGATACACTAAAAAAGTTTACTGAAGAGATGACTGAAGTTATGGCTGTTAGTTTTGATGATTTTTCTAAAAATGTCAAGGAATCCAATGTTGACTTAGTGCGTTTTTTGACTAAATCTACCTCACCTGCACCTTTCGTTCAAGAAATACGTAGATCTGTTGAAAAAGAATTTGCTTCTGAATTGAATTTCCTTAAAAGTAAAGTTGCTGAGTTAAAAAGCGAGGAAAACGGCCCTAAAGAAATTTCAGACGAGACGAAACAGTTTTATCATTTGTCTTTTTCAAGTAGTCCTAATAGTCTACAACAAAGTGAATTACAAGTATCGGATACGCCGAAACACAGTGAAGAAGAGCAAGAATCAGCCGAACAAGAAGTGAAAGAAAACAATGTTTAACAAAGTGTCTTGAAGTTAATAGAATTGAACAAATATATTATTTGTGTAAAAAGCTCTTGTATTATAAAATAAAACTTTAGAATTTATGTTGATATAAACATTTTTATTTAAATATTCCTGAGAATTAATAATTTTTATTGCTGATTTATTTAGTTATACTGGGTGTTCAATTAGTATGTAAATTAAAGTTTTACATACAATTATTTGTATAATTTTAAGACAAAAACTTATGGGCACGCAACTTCTTTTCTCAAGATACAATGTGTTAAACTGTAAAAATAAACTGGTTTTTGGAAAATTTCTCACATATTTTTTACCCAATTTTGCTTTAATTTGGCCGTCTATTTAGTAAGTAGCATACATACGTATTTAAAAAAAAGCATTCCCATTATATAAGGTGTGTCAAAAATTTAAGGTTATTTTTTAACATTAAATATGGCCTTGACTCAATTTTTTAGGCAACCCTATGGCGACACCTTTGTTTTAATACTATTTTTAATATAAAACAGTTTTTATCCGGTAAACCGCAAAAATGTATTCTGAATAGTATCTCGTTGATAGTATTCAGAATACCAAGTATTCGAATACTACCCAACTCTGACAGAGTGTTTCCTAATTGCGGCAAGAAAAATTTAAGGGCGTATTCCTAAGCTATTTTTATGAAAAAAGTTCATATAAACATTCAAAAAAAACCTAAAAATACATTTTTTGATAAAATTTGTTGGACTAGATATAAACGTTATTTAATTAAGTATTTGTTCTTGTTGTTACATAATTCCTAATTGGAAGTTATAACACTTAATTTAAAAAAAAAGGCCTAATGTTTCTTGTATGGTCCAGGAATATGCACTTTAACAGATTTTTTTCTGGAATTCTAAGCAAGCTCAGTTCAGTAAAATAAATCATTTTTTACAATTATTTTTGTGCATAGAGTAATTAATACCTTTGGACTTGTGTTGGTTGTGTCCCTATTGAGAAGGAATAAATAAAACAAGGACAATTTTGTAACAGAAGCCAAAAAAATTATTTTAAAGCAAAACTTTTAAAATTAGTAAACATTATCTGTTAATATAACTCAATGATCCTATTTTTACCATAATACCACACCTTGAATACGCATCATAAATATGGATGCCAATGGAGACCACACATGATGATTTTATAGAAAAGGTACAAAAAAGGTTTTTGAGGTCTCTCTATGTTGTTAAATATAATAATTATCCATTTAAAGTTTCTTATAAAAGTATGTTAAGTAGTTTTGGAGTTACATCTTTGTCCCAAAGAAGAAACAGACAAGCTGTGATATTTTTATATTATATAATACATAACTTAAAATACAAAGATTTTAATTTTATCGATTATGTTAATTTAATGTACCAAAGATTAACTTAAGAATGACAGTAAACCGTAAAATATTTAGTGTAGACCCATCTAGCTTGTCTCCTTTTAACCGTATAATGGTTGTGGCAAACGAGCTTCTCAGGGAGGTCCAGACAGATTTCTTCAGTGATAGTTTAAAAAAATTGAAATCTGTATAGAAGGAACAGTTTAAAAATGTAAATTCGGTGCTCTTTGATAAGAAAAAAAATTACAAAAAGTTTAAAGCAAATAAATCGGTATGCTTGTCTTCGCGGCCGCCTTTGCTATATTTCTTTTATGATATGCCGGTTGATGCAGTTGGTCATCGCACTATGGGATAGAAGTTCATTTTTTGGTCAAAATTATGAAACTTACTAATCTAACTTAAAATGAGGTGCTTTTTACTGGAAAAATATTATTAATTATTACAAATGCTTTTTGGAAACCTAAAACTTATAATATGATATTATAAATTTACACCCCCTTAACATTATTATTTTTTATTGTACAAAATAAACTAAAATATCAGCTTGTCTGGTTAGTCTCTCTCTCTCAATTAGTTTCGGAAATATGACCATCCAAATCTGAAAAATAATTTTAAATTATTCTTAGAAGCGTAATAGAGATACATCTTCCCAACTTTTTTATTTTTTAACGTATAAAATAAATAAAAACACTGTTTTTTTGGGTAGATTCTGTAGAATCCATATCTTTCATCAGAATGCTTTTATCTTTTAGGATATACAGTGTATGACAAAACATATTCAATTTTAAAATGGAAAACCTTGTAAATTATAAAAATCTTGTATCTGTCCTTACACTCAGAAGTAGCAAAAGTAGGAAGGCAATTGTAAGTACAAAAACTGATAAAGAAAAAGGTAAAAAAATCTTTGACAAAAGTAGCGAGACTTCGCGAGACTGCATCGGAAACACAACAATAGCTCTTATTATTTAAACTCTTTTACTTTTTTAGTAAACAAGGCTAATAATAAACTAAGTAGATTAAATGTTGTATATTTATGTTTACTTAAAATACATTTTCAAGTTTCCTATTACCCCAATAGAAGTCGTCATATCCTTTTATAATTTTGCGTACATGTAGTTTGGAGTATCTACTTTGAAATACACAGCATGAGCCATTAAAATTTCAAAGTTGCTTTTTCGCCAAAATAATGGATTTCTATCCCACAGTGTATCGGCGCGTCGCTGTAAAGGATAGCGGCGCCTTTGTATAAAATAGTCCGATTGCAGGCGGCCTTTTTTATGTTTTTGTATTATTTTCAAAGGGTACCGAATTTGCGCTTTTAAAATGTTCATACTATACTTAGGTCTTTATTTTTTTAATTATATGTTATTTTTTCCGTCCTTGTTTGTTAGTATGTAAGATTGTTTTTTCTTTGTTCTCTAGTTTTAGAATCTTCACATGTAATTATCTATTAAATAATAATAATAATAAAAAGCGTTTATTAAGTCCTAAAAAACATTACAAGAAAATGTCACCTGGGGACGCCTCTGAATACAATTACACATAATATCACAGTAAATTTAAGTACCTATATCTAAAATATCAGCATTACGAGTACTTTACAAAATTTTTATAACAGTTATAATCGGTCACAAAACTAAATCTCAATGTACAAAGGAATTTCTTTTTAATTTTAGTTTTAAATTCTTTAAGTTTAGTTCTTTAATTTTACTAGAAAGCTTATTGTACTCATTTACACCAGCAAAATAAATTGAATTTATGCCCTGCCATGAGCGCACCTGAGGTTTTACCAGGCTGTTACAGTGCCTTGTTAAATGTTGATGAATCTAGCTCTGTTTTGTAAAATGAATTTCTGATAATCTCTCCCTTTTATGATTTGGTGTATAATTGTTTGTTTGTGTTATAGAGATGCTCTTTATTGATTTAATATTAAAAGTTTCATAGATATCTTTAGTCCTATACCTAAATGGTAAGGAATATAGATTTTTAATTGACTTGTTTGGTGTACTGGTGTTTGTAAAGAATACAATAAATAAATAAATAAATCAATATTTTGCAAGAAAAAATCCAACTATCATTAAATATAAACCAAGAGATTACTTACTGATAAGCACATAAATCTGTTTTTGTTTTGGAAATAATAGATAAATGTGCTACATGTGAAATACTAGCTAATGCTTCTCCTCTAAAACCATAAGTTGATATTTTATGAAGGTCATCAAATTCTCTTAGTTTGGAAGTAGTGAATCGCTCACAAACAATGGAAAAATCGTCTTTACGAATTCCTGTACCATTATCTTGAATCTGTAAAAATATAACACTAAACCACAAAGTTTATAAAAAAATGAACTTTTAATATTTCTAATAAACTATCTGGCAGTAAAACCGACTTTTTGTAAAAACATTCTTATATTGGGACAAGATGTACCTACTAAGGCATTTTTAATACTTTAAAAGTCATAAAACTGTATCATAACAATTAGAAGTAGATGTCTGTACAGGGTGGGCAAAATTGGGCGTTTTTATAGACTATTATGTAGGTGTTATGGGCTCGAGAAAACTTAAAATGGCGTAGTCAGAATTTTAATAAAATTTATCTAAGAGATACGAGGAGAAATTGAAAAATTGTCGTTTTTGATTTTACCCTATATATCCTATAATATAAGAAATAGTAAAAACCATAAAGACAATTTTTGTAGAAATTTTTACGTAGAATCTACAGAAAGTATTCGATTTTTTATACAGGGTTGCGTCAAAAAGTTACGATGCCAACTTGATGTTTTTGTTATGGAACACCCTGTATATTTTTTTAGTAATTAATAATCCTTGTCACTACATTAACAAATATATATAACATGGTATGATTATCTCTAATAGTTTTTAAAATATTTAAATTTTAATATTTGTTTTTGAGTGTACCCTGTATAAACACCTTCTTTTACAATATTATTTTAAATTATTAATTAAATGTAATAATTGGGATATTTTTTATGATTTATACTAAGCTTAATATACTTTTAAAAGTATAAACACAGTAAAAATATACTTTTAAAAGTTTAGACACAATAAACAAACATTAATACCTACATATTACCTATTATGTATATGCTAATCACTAAATTGTTTCTGTTTTTTAAAAATAAAATTTAATAAGATAAAACCTCTTTTAAGACTTATTTCAATAAAATATAAATTTATTTTAAAATTTAAACATAGGTACTAAATTTGAATTATGGTAATATGAATGCTATAAATACAAAAGAATATAACCTCTTTTAAAAAATATGCTACAGACTAGGAAGCTTAAAAAACAATTTTAAAAATATCTTAATTATTATATTTAATTATTAATTTAAAATATTATTGTAAAAGAAGGTGTATATACGGGGTGCGCTCAAAAACTAATATTAAAATTCAAATATTTAAAAAACTATTAGAGATAATCATACCATGTTATATATATTTGTTATTGTAGTGACAAGTACTATTAATTAGTAAAAAATATACAGGATGTTCCATAAGAAAAACATTAAGTTGGCATCGTAACTTTTTGACGCAACCCTGTATAAAAATCTAATAGTTTCTGTAGATTCTACATAAAAAGTTAAAAAAATTCTTTATGTTTTTTTACCATTTATTCTATTAAAGGATATAGAGGATAAAATAAAAACGACAAATTTTCAATTTCCCCTCGTATCTCTTAGATAAATAATTTTATTTAAATTCTGACTACGCCATTTTAAGTTTCTCCAAAATCGAGCCCCTAACATCTTCATTGGATTTTTAATAACTCCAGTACTAACTGTGATAGCCCATAAAAACGCCCAATTTTGCCCTGTACATCACTACTGGCATAGTTTATGGGAGTTAAGGGGGAAAGGGAGGTAAAGGGGGTAACATTATTATTGTTTGGATGGTCACTAACACATGTAGTTGGGATTTTATTTTTAGAAAGTAAATATGTTACTATAATACTAATTTTTCAAACTGAATTTATGTTATGCAAATGAAAAATCTGCAATTGTGTATAATAACATAGAGTAAGGAAATTATAAGAGTTATCATGGAATAGCCGATTTAAGGACAGGTCATGCGAAAACTCCCAATATAATTTTATTTGTTTCTCGTTGAAATACCGCCAGTTAGTCATTTCAATAAGCTTACGTGTCTCCCCACTGCTGATGTTACACGAGACGAGGCTTGGGCCGACGCATTTAAAGTGTAAACTGGCAAAAATGACAAGCCTGCCCCAAAAGCGGTACGAAAAATTTTAGCATGCCATGGTTTCTCTTATCCGTAGGTATGTTACTTTATGATATTAATAATACAATAGCTTAATTTTAAAAAGTGAAAACAATATGAAATTACTTAGGTAATTTTGGTAATTTATTAAATGTATAAGACTTTATAGAGCATTTTGTTTCTAAATTTTATATATAAAATTTGTAGATTGTCAACATTTGGTTAAAAGAAATTAGGTACGTTTTTGAAACCCAATATTATTGAATTATGAAACACTGTCTATTAAGTACATTTTATTTTTCTAATACAAATGGGGTTTAATCTCGAGTTTAATAATGAGCACCTAAGTAAGGTAAGGTTCCGTATGTTAACCAAGATTACCGATCGGTAAAGAGCGGTTTGACAGCGGTAATACCGGTAACAGCGAAATGTTAAGAAACCGCGTTTCATAATCTAACCAGATTTCATAAATGGTAAGGTTACGGAACGGAAACCGAAAAAACCAAGAACCGTGGTTAACTTACGGAACGTCGCCTTAACTTCTTTTTGCTTTTAAAATGTATTCTACTTAATAATAAAACTTACTTGAAGCAACCTAAAGCCCCCATTTTTAACAGTTATCTGTATATTGGTTGCTTTTGCATCGAGACTGTTTTTCAATAAGTTCTTTTAAAGCATTGGCGGGTCTTTGTATGACTTCTCCAGCTGCAATTCTGTTAATTACTTCTTGTTCTAGTTTTCTAATGGGTTTTGGTTCCAATGCCATGATTTTTGGATAAGTTTTTAAAATAAATTGGTAGCTAACGCACCATTTATTATTTAAAATTTACATAACCTCACTAAACAAAAAACATTTTAATCGTCTTTGTTGATTTTCTGGCATTATCTACCTTGCAAATTTAAGCGAAAATTGACTCATGCTGAACTAATAATATAAACCAAAATTGCCTTAAAGATTTTTTAAAGGCTGGTCAAGGTCGATTTGCCCTCCCATCTGTTTTGATCTAGTTTTTTTGACAATTTTTTTATAAAAAGTTATGGCATAACATAAAATCTTATCTTATGGCTATTATGCTAATTAAAAAACGTGTCGATTTGCTTATCTGAATGATAAGATAAAGTAAAACTGGTTGTTAGTGAGCTGATCCTGTAAGTAATCCTGCGAAAAATGTCTGAAAATGCTGAAATTAACGAAGCAGACTTGCAAGATCTTAAAAATCGAATGAAATTAATATCAGAAGCTGATCCTTCACAGTACCATAACGAATTTTCCTTAAAGAGATATCTAAGAGCCTTTAAAACAACTGACAATGCTTTTCAAGCCATATTGAAGACAAACAAATGGAGAAAAGAGTATGGTGTTTCTGAACTAACTGCAGATCACCCAGCAGTAAAAAAGCATTTGGACGCAAACAAATCCAGAGTATTAAGACACCGTGACATGCACGGAAGACCAGTCATTTATATTCCAGCAAAAAACCACAATGCCAATGACCGTGACATCGACGAATTAACTAAATTTATTGTATACTGTCTTGAAGATGCATGTAAAAAATGTTTCGAAGAAGTAATAGACAATTTGTGTATAGTTTTTGATCTGAAAGACTTTGGCTTGAGCTGCATGGATTATCAATTAATTAAAAACCTAATTTGGCTCTTAAGTAGGCATTATCCTGAGAGGTTAGGAGTTTGTTTGGTTATAAACGCACCAACAATATTTTCAGGTTGCTGGGCAGTTATCAAAGGGTGGTTGGACGAGAAGACTGCCGGTAAAGTAACATTTGTCAATTCCGAGGTTGAGTTATGCACTTATTTAATACCTGATATCTTGCCCACTGACATATAATAATTTATTTGTTTATATAAATAAGATTAAATGTTGTAATAGAGTTTCATGTTGTTTTATGCAAATATAAAGAAATTTCAATTATAAATTTAATTTGATTTAGCTCAGGTTTTTCCTTAAAATTTAAATTATGTATAATAATTCAATAGTTATATAGAATTGGGTTTTATTTTATTAAAATTAAATTTAAACCTTTAATAAAAGTAACATAATGTTAAAAATATATGCACACATACTACTTAAATAGTTACATATATATTAAAATGCAAATTACTACCTCATTTTAATTTTATTTTAATTACCAATGCTCCATAAAAACAAGTACATTAAAAAGTTATGAGACTAGTGGAAAAATGAAAAAAAATTAAAATATTTTTATTTAATTTGGTTAATTAATATTGAGCACAATCTGAACTAAATGGTTTTAGTTTAATAAATATTTCTGGAAGTCAATTTTAAATAATTTCACTGTGATCTGATTATGATTACCTAGATAAATAATATGACTATTGGTTGGTCTTTTTTCCTAAAGTTCTCCAATCACCAGTCTTATTATTAGTTTTGAATCTTAAAGTGAATTGACAGTGAATTTAATTATCTTGTTCTTTTCAGTTTATTCAGTTAGATTGTCATTTGTTCTTGGAATTTTTTTATTTTATTGTTTTATTATTTTTAGCAAAATATAAAATTATATACATAATTCTTATTCCTAATAAAATATTCCAAACACTTCTTAAACATCTTAATACAAATTCGTTTTTAAGGGGCAGTTGAGTGATTTTATATTTAACTCTCTGTATTTGTTGGGTTGTTATTTTTACATATTGATCCACTCTGATTATTTTGCTTTGACTAAAAATATTAATATTGTCTCATCAAAACTGTATACCCTTTGTCAATATGGATGCATTATTTAGCATCTATCATCAGTAAAAATGATTATTCAATTTTTCTAAAGAATGAATTACCCACACAGACTAAACCACTGTACTTAATTATCACACTTATTGTATTTTTGTTATAAAAGTTGGCTCGACTAGTATTATGCAATTAAATTAAAATAGCTTTAATACTTTTTATTTTTTGATCCTTAGATTCTATTTTATTATTGTAAGATACAGCCATATTTTTTTGTTAAAATATTTTTCTACATGAAGTTATTTTAAGTTGTTATATTGTTTTTATAACCTTGAACACATCACTTTTTATTTAATTAGGTTTGTTGTCCTTATAAATGTTTTTAAAGCTGTTTTGCAAAAACGGCTATAATCTGGTAATGTCAATTGATATCAGAGATGATTTGTTAAATGTATCAAAAAACTGAATGTCAGAATGTCATGTTTTAATTAAAGTATTATAAATAAAATGTGCTGTTTTTTTTTAATCACTTTAAATATGTTATACCTTGTACCCAGTTGAATATGTTATACCTTGTTCCCAGTTGAATACCTGAACCAAATATGGGCCCCGTATACAGGGCTGATCATAAAAACAAAAATACAGGGTGTCCGGAAAATGTGGAAATCTCTTGCACACGTATGGAACAGATGAAAATAACACGACAAGTTCCTATAAAATTTTTCCGTTTAAGCCCCCTGCGGAGATATGATCTCCTAAAGGGGCAGCTAGAAATCGATTTTTCGTGAATAACTTTTAAAGCGCTCTGTATAATTTGATAATATTTTAGTACGATGCATACTAGTAAAGACCTCTTAAAATAGTGCCCTTGAAACTTATGTCGCTTCTTTAGTTTGCCAGGGACGGACTAGTTTTCGCACATTATTGATAATATTTTTACGCCCTGTATGGTGAAGACACAAAAAATATGTTTTTGGGTAGTTTAAACCTTTTGCTAAAAAAAGGTACACTTGTTTGACATCGATAAAATGAACCGTTTTCGAGTAAAAATTATTGCAACAAACATTTGCAACAAATTCCTGACCTGCTACGAGAGGACTTTAATACTGAATCAAAAATTACAAATTACATCGAAAATAAAATATTGTATTATTAAACAAAAATAAACTCTTATTGTTAAAATAATGTTTTACTCGAAAACGGCTCATTTTATCGATGTCAAACAAGAGTACCTTTTTTTAGCAAAAGGTTTAAACTACCCAAAAACATATTTTTGTGTCTTCACCATACAGGGCGTGAAAAAATATTATCAATAATGTGCGAAAACTAGTCCGTCCCTGGCAAACTAAAGAAGCGACATAAGTTTCAAGGGCACTATTTTAAGAGGTCTTTACTAGTATGCATCGTACTAAAATATTATTAAATTATACAGAGCGCTTTAAAAGTTATTCACGAAAAATCGATTTCTAGCTGCCCCCTTTAGGGGATCTATATCTCCGCAGGGGGCTTAAACGGAAAAATTTTATAGGAACTTGTCGTATTATTTTCATCTGTTTCATACGTGTGCGAGAGATTTCCCACATTTTCCCGGACACCCTGTATATCCATCAGAAATTTTCGAGCGCATCAGATTAAGATAGGGCGAGTTAATTACATGCCAAACAGTGTAAGTTCCACTAATCTGACAATTTGAGAGTGATGTAAAGAAAGCGGTGGGCTACAAAGTTGTAAAAAAAAACTTCATTTTGACATTCTCCATAGTGGCAATTTTTTTTATTTTGAGGAAAATAATTTAAGGACAATGAAAAATATGTAATCCGATACGATCCAAACGATTTCCACAAGCCGAAAGAATAACAGTATTTTTTTGACACATTTAAAACTTTATAGCCGCTTCTCCCACCGATGAAAAGGTATACATTATTTTATCGTGTTTTCAACTGATGCAGATAAATTTATCATGTGATTAAGTAGTGCCATAAAACTGATTTTGACGTTTTGGGATGATTCTTTAACTTAAGAAACATGCAATACTTAACAAAGGAGCTATTTTATTCACACAAAACTTTTATAAAAAAAAATATATATTTTAAAAATATTAGCACCTACATACATATTTAAATTGAATATATTAATTTTATTATTTTTTACTATCATTTGAAACCATGTTTATATGATATAACTTTAATGTTTCTTCTGTTACTTCTGAAGGAGCTTGGCTTAAAGGGTCTTTTCCTTCAAAAGTTTTGGGAAATGCAATCACATCTCTAATACTGCTCATGTTTAACAAAATCATTAACAGTCTGTCCAGTCCTAGAGCTATACCACCATGAGGAGGACATCCAGAACCTTAAAAATAATAGTTTTATAGTACTATCAGAATAAATGTTATAATAAAATAATAACTGGACCTGATGAAATCAGTTAATTTAAATAGTTTGAGTGGGTTATAAAACTCAAGACAGTTTTGACCCATTACAAGTTTACATGCTGCACAGTTACAAGAATATGTCTTTTTAATAATTCCCAAAAATAAATTTCTAATATAGAGGGTGACTCTAGAAGGTGCTAAAAAACATAAATTCCTAAGGCTAAAATATGACGATGCAATACAACTTACCTTAGTCCAAAAGTGGAAGATTTCCGAGATACAGGGTGTCAAAAATTTATTCTGTTTATTCGGGGTTTAGTTTTTTACAAATGTCTTTGTTAATAATCATCATTTTTAGGTGAAGAATCAATTCTAAAACTGTATTTACTAATCGGTTATGTTGACTTTTAAACAATGTATTATACGTCAAAGTTGTCACCAATTATTACCGCGGTTATAATTGGTTGAACGCCTAAAATTGATGAATAAGTGTATTGCCTCAGTATTTAGCTAGGGATGGTTTTAGTATGTGAGAAATTAGAATCTGCTATTAATTTCATCATTGTAAACTCTGGTGGTGCCACCTGTGGTATCTTGCACAAATTAAAAAGAATTACCTTTATTGAGCCACTGTATGTAAGTAACTCTAAGATACAAATTCTTAAATATCGGCATATTTTACATAAAATAGGTATACTTTGTAAAAGTTGATTTAAGCAGTTGTTTTTGAGATATTTGAATTAAAAAAATAATTTTCTTCATGGCCAGGTCTAAGCTATACTGCGGTGTTTCAGAATTAGATGCTAATTTTTCTAGAGTGTAAATCCTAGATAATTTTAAGAAGAAATTTCAAATAAACCCATGTCCCAAATGGCTTATTTTTTAGGATACAGGGCGGTAAAGTTAAAAAAAAGCTTTTTTACCACTTTGTATCTCAAAAGTTAAGCCATTTAGAACATAGGTTTATTTGACCTTTTTTAATTACCTAAGAATTACTAGTCGAAAAGATTAGCATCTTATTTTGAAACACCTTGTATATACCTTAGACATGGCCAAACAGGGATGTTCCAAGTATCTCAAACAAGGTTGCTTAAATTAACTTTTACCAGTATATTTCTTTTTATGTAAAATATGTTGAAGAATAAAATTTTTGATTTAAAGTTCCATACAGAGTGGCTTAAAACACTTATTTTGTTTTCAATTTATGCAAGATACTGCAGGTGGCTCCCCAAAATTTACAATAAAATTGATAGCAGATTTTTATTTCTCACCTCCCTACACCCCCACTAGCCAAATACTGTGACAATACACTTATTATAAACAATAGTATTTATAAAAAACTAAAACCAGAATGAATTTTTAACATCCTGTATCTCTGAAATCATCCACTTTTGAACCAAGTTGGGTTAGAACGTCATATTTTAGCCTCAGGAATTTGTGGTAGTTTTCTTTCTTCCATTTTAAAACGTCCCATATAACTTATATAGGGTAATTCAAAAATCGATCACGAAACTTAAGGGGGTGATTCTACTTGACATAATAAGGGTAGAGCTTCATATAATTTTTTTTCAAAATGTAATTCGTTTTCGAGTTCCAAGCCATCAAAGTTTAATTTTTATTTTGGTTTTTTCGCCATATTGCATTCAATTTTTAACCAATCCAGTTGATATTTGGCACACAAATCGAACTTTGCAGATTTTAAAATTTTAAGACAAAAGTACTTTTTTAAATACCGCCAGAGGACACTTTACCTAAAACTTAAAATCTATTTACATTATAACTATTTATTTTGACAGATATCGCAAACCATGGGGACTCCATTTTATAGACAATCAAAAACTTAAAGAATAGGTACTCTTTATTAAAGTCGATAAACCTCATCGTTTAGCACCAGAGACATCAAAGCTTTCATCAATTTCAAATTACCTACACACATACAGGGTGTCCAGTAACTCAACCGACAAACTTTACGGGACGATTCTACAACAGAAAATAAGAAAAAAACTTCATATAAGCATATGTACTAAACGTCTTAGTTTTTAAACTACGGTGTATTAAATATTAACTTTTTTTATTTTTAACACCCTGTAGTTCAAAAACTAAGACGTTTAGGACATACGTTTATATAGTTTTTTCTTATTTTTTGTTGTAGAATCGTTTGGTTAAGTTTGTCGGTTGAGTTACTGGACACCTTGTATGTATGTAGGTAATTTGATTGAAATTGATGAAAACTTTGATGTCTATTGGTGCCTAAACGGTGAGGTTTATCGACTTTAATAAAGAAAACCTTATTTTTAAAGTTTTCGATTGTCTATAAAATGGCGCCCCCAGGTTTGCGATATCTATCAAAACGTAAAAACTTATGATGTAATAGAATTCTTAAGTTTTAGGCTAAAGGCCTCCAGTATTTAGAAAAGTACTAGTCTTAAAATTTTAGAATCTGCAAAGCTCATTGTTCCGAATATCAACTGGATTGGTTAAAAATAAATGCAATATGGCGAAAAAAACAAAATAAAAATTGAACTTTGACGGCTTGTTACTCGAAAATGACATTTTGAAAAAAAATTATATGAAGCTCTACCCTATTTTGTCAAGTAGAATCACCCCTTAAGTTTCGTGATATATTTTGAATCACCCTGTATATTTATAGTACTTCTTAGTAACAGATATGACGCAAACTAAGTATAAAATGATTATTTTAGATTGTTACTGACTTTTAAACTGTTAAAATACATTTTTTGTTTATTATTCTATTTTAATGTATATTTTTGGTCAGGTGTTTTTTTCATTTGAAAATGGGCAGATTATAGATATAGGAATAATGACCCATTCAGAAATTATAAGGAAAGTCCTTACCTAACATATCAATAATGTGCTGTAATGTATCTTTTTTAATTTGAAGTAAATCCAACATTTTTTCTTGCAAGGCAGGATCATGAATACGTATTGAACCACCACCAACTTCAAAACCGTTCATTACCAAGTCATAAGAAAGTGCTCTAACCTAAAAAAGAAAATACATTCGATTGTATTTATAATTACAGAAACCAAAAATTTCACTTTTTTATCAAAATATGTATCTTTAATATGCTAAAAAGTTTAAATAAAATAATTTACATTTAAAAAAAAATAGGGAAAATACAGGGTGCCCCAACTCTTTTTATACAAGAAAAAACTTCGCCCCTGTACAAGATACAAAAATAAACTTTAAAAAGAAATGTTTATTTGGATACATTCTTTTTATTGACAGTACCAGTTAATATGCAAGGTGTCTCAAAAATAGAATTTTTATTAGTGTTGGGAAATACGGTGATTTTTCGGTAACCGGTGAAACGGCGACAGTGATTTCTAAATCACCGTGATTTTAAACAGTGATTTCAATCACTGCAGTGACTTGAATATACATAAATATTTAACTAAAAATGAAAATATAAAACAGCTCGGTGTCTGGCAACAAATACGAATAAATTATTTATGCAGCTCTTATCGGTTTTCATTGTCATGCAGCATAATATTTATTGATTTTATAAAAATAAATATTATGCTGCAAATTAAATTAACAGCAATATTACAAAATCTAAATTTTTTATGGGCTTGTAACTCAAATAATCATTTTTATATAAGGTGTGACAACAACAAGCTTAATGTGATATATTGCAATATTATTATGTAAAAATAATATCAAGTTTTAGGGTTTATTCATTACCTGCTTTCAAAAATAAAAATATTAATAGAATAAAATTCAAGTCCCGTGTCAACAAACTTCCTCTTCCTCGCTTAAGACACCCACGGTACGTTAGTATTTAGGCTTTTAGTCTTCGTGGTTTGTCCAAAGATAAAAAAAACACCATTTTAACATTTTTAACTTAAATTCAATTTCAAAAAGATAAATATAAAATAAAAAACTTTTTTAAAGCAAAACGAAAACGCATAATAAAAAATAAAAATTTTAAATTCTTTAAATAAATAAAAATAAAACAATATATAGCTTACTTTTTCCCAATGAAAATTAAAAATTAGCATTAAGAAAGATTAGTTTTTCAGCTTTGTTTGCACTTAATTTATTTCTACGGTCGATTAATATTAACCCGGCTTTGGAAAACAGTCATTCACATGGCTTGGCGGTGCCCGCCACCCTCCACGTCTAAACAATATAAATATCATATCAGCTTAAATCACTGTTTTCCTTTACATATTATTTTTAAATAATAATTCATAGGTATATCATATTTCGATCGGCGCTATCAGCGATCATCCAATGCGTGTCGTGTCGATGCCGATTGCAGTATTCGCTTCGATCACTGATCACCGTATTTGCAAAAAGTAAATCACCGGTAGCGCCAGTGATTTTCCATTCACCGGTGAAATATCGCGGTTATTGATATATCTCCCAACACTAATTTTTATTGTCAAGTATGCTTTTTTAAATGGAACACCCTTGATATTTTAGCAAATTTTAACTCTGTACATCATTGCTGATGATGCATATATAATTAAAAGTGAAAAAGAAAATCATATTTTCGTTTTAATTGTTTTTAAATAATTCTGTCGACTGTCAGAGGGACAAATAATATAATAAAATATAATTAGTTATCTTTTATTGTAAGAACTACAGGGTCCGGCACTGAAACTTTCGTTTTTCAATGATACATGGTGGCGCGACTGGAGCCCCATGTGATTATTTTCTATGGGGCTACCTCAAATTAAAAGCGTATAACAACCGTCCTGCAAACCCTGGAGGAATTAAAAAACAATATTCGTTACGAGATAGCCAACGTACCGAATGATATGCTGGAAAGGGTCCACGCACAATTCAGAAATCGGTTACAGCAATGTATCGACAGTAATGGTAGACACTTGTCAAATATTCTATTTAAAACAACTCGATTTCAAACTTCCCATGTTATTGTCTAATGCTAATAAAAAATAAATAAAAATGTGCAATATATGTTTTTATTTTTTACCTATGAAAAAAGAAAGTTTCAATGCTGGACCCTGTACTAATAGGTAAGTCAACTATTTAGTTTATTTTGGATACATATGTAATATATGTATTTACTTACATAACTTAAAAACCAACCATAATTGACATATTGCCGTCTTCTTAGTGCAATTAAGTAAATATGTACCTAAAATAAACTAAATTGCTAACATACATATTAGTACTTCTTACAATAAAAGGTAAATAATTGCATATTATTATATTATTTGTCTCTCTGACAGTGACAGAATTATTTAAAAATAGTTAGAACCAAAATACTATTTTCTTTCTTCACTTTTAATCGTTAACGAGTAGGTATTTTTTATCTTTATGACATCTCCCGAAGGCTTGTGTCTGAATACCAGTGCACCGTGAGTGCCGGGTTATTGGATGTTTAACCCATTTTTAAGTTCCGTCAACATTAACCAAACACTGAAACATGCAGTTGTATTTCACAGCACCTTCTCAGACAACGCGTTAGTGCCACCACAGACGTTATTGTTAAATAACTACTACCTAAGAAAGGAGTAATCAGCATAGTGCTGATCAGTGGCGGCTAGTGCATAAGTGCTGAAGTGCTGCAGAGCTCCCAAAAAAAAAAGAATTTTAAATATTAGAAAATAAATAGTTACGTAATCTACCTAACTAACATATTTTCTAATACTTACCAAAAGCAAATAATATAATATTATGCATTTTATTTGAGATGTTGTAGTGTAGATTGCTATCTATCTCTGCCATACAGTCTTTTATATTCTGCTGTGTTTATGCCTGTGCTCGACAATGTCTCAGACCTAATAATCGAACGCGCGCCAGCGAACGTCAACAGTCGACCAGTGGAATAACCTACCGACTCACGATGAAGCTCTGAACTATTATTTATTTGGGCCACATGACGGAGCTCTACGAGCCCATTAGAACACCCCCGCTACACTCCGCCTGCCCCTTGCCAATCATTACCGCCTAAAAGAAAGCCGTAATTTAACCTGAAGAATTCGCTGCAGTTTGTCAAGCGGAGCGCGGTATAAAAGTTATTGTATAGAGTTTTTACGCGACTTACTAGTTTACGGCGGGTTGGACATTGGACTTAAAAACATTAATAATAGAGTGCGTGTGGTTTTTTTGTGTATTTTTGACAATAATTATTATTAAGTGTGTACAATGGAAGTGGTCTTCAATTTAATTAATGTGAAGACATTTTTAAATATTCATATGAAGGAAAAGATTGAATTGAAAGCAAAAGGTAGACCATTACCAGATATTATTGAGAACGCTGGTGTAAGTAGAGAAAAAAGTTATACATGCAAATTTAATGGAGACATTTATGCAAAAATGAATGGATTTGTGGATGTAACAAAAAAAAATGCTTTATACTGTTTTCCCTGCTTACTTAGTATTTTATCTCTAAAATAGACAATTTTAATGAAAAAGTGATTTCAAAATTTGCAAGCAGAAAAGAGCGTAGGATAGACTTAATTTACAAAAAATAGGTAAGCTTTTTCTTATTTTGTTTTTTTTTACAAAAATTGCAGAACACCTTAAAAGTTTTACCACAAGCCGCCAGTGGTGCTGATATCTCAAAAATTAGCAAAAATAATTATTGACTTATAGTGTGTAATACATTTTAAGTATAGAATTTAATTTAGAGCCAACATTTGTTAAAATATACAGGGTGTTCCATTAAAAAAAAACTACTTGACAATGAAAATAATGTTTTTGAGACATCTTGTATATTAACTAGATCCTAGCCACCTAGATCCAATACTTCAAATGGCTCTCAAAAAATCAAGTAGGCGTAAAAACTTTTAAAAATGTCAAATTCCCATTTAAAATTGTTGCAGGAATCCAAAAATGATAAATTGTACAGGGTGTTCCACATAAAAATTTAAAATTGAAGCCATCTGGGGTTAAACCAGAAGTAACTAAAAAGTAAGAAATATGCGAAAACTCTTGTCTTTCCATATCATTTACTTATACCAAGTCTCATTTTGATATGTCTAATACTCTAGAAGTAATGACTTGTCCAATGGATTTGTTGACACCTGGTAGAGTTTAAAGAGTTATTCTACAGTCGAAAATGATTTGTATTAATTCAAAAGGTTTAAAAATAATTACCTTCAACGGATCCTTTTCCAGCCATTCAATATCATCGGGATGTGGTGCTGTAAAGGGGTGATGTGCCGACTGTAAAGCCCCAGTTTCGGAATTAATTTCAAAAGTGGAAAGTCTAAAATCCATAAAAAGTGAAGTCCCTTCTTTCTTAATACCAGTTGTGAATTTTGTTCCAGATAATTTATATATTCTAGTCTTATTTTTCCCAATAGTGTTCTCTAGAAATTAAGCATAGTCCTAAACTTTTATGCAGTATCCTATAGATCAGGGATGGCGAACCTGTTCGTATCAACATGCCATTTTTGTACAAAAATGTAAAATGTTGTCCTACGCGTGCCATGTCAGTAAGTAAAAAAATTTAAAGAGCAAAAAAGTCCTTAACTTAAAACTTTCAAATAATGTCCTAGGCATCCCATGAAGCCATGAAATACTTTTAAAGGTCGGGCCACACATAACCGCACCAAGCCCGGATTCACTGTGATAGAGGAAAGTGGGGCAAACTAATTTGGAGAAATTCAAAAGCACTTCATGCCCTCAAAAATACAGGGTGTTCGAAAAATACACGGCCAAACTGTAGGAGGTGATTCCTCATTGAAAAATATGAAAAAAGTTCCTATAAACATGGGTCCGAAAACCGAAAATGCATAGTTTCTAAGATACAGGGTGTCCAACATTTAGGTTCAACATTCACCTTCTTTAATCTTCAGTTGACCTTCACTTTTTAATGTCATTAGATAGTCCTTAAAAAGTTAAGATAGGAAAGTAAAATTAATTTTTGCTCAGTAAATCGTCAAAATTCAAAAATTCCGTCCCAAGAAACATGCAATAAAGTGGTTTTTATTTTTTTCTCGAAAACGAAGCAAGATACAAAAAAATTTCAAGAGATACAAAAGTTGTATTTTCAGTTGCTTATTCTAAAAAAATAATAAAAAGTTGCAAAAAGTCAGTGGCGTACATTTTTTTACAATTATTTTCGATAAGATGTCCCGTGAGACGCCACTGGACTTAATAATTCTAATTTAATTATGCCTAACTTAGGCCCTTATTACTAGAAATAACACTGAAAAATTTCAAGAAAATCGGTTTCAGGGTATTCAAGATAATTACAAAAGAAATATTTTTTTAAAAAAGTTTAACACCCTGTATCTTGGAAACTATGCATTTTCGGACCCGTGTTTATAGGAACTTTTTTCATATTTTTCAATGAGAAATCACCTCCTGAAATTTGGCCGTGCAATTTTCGAACACCCTGTATAAAAGCATTTTTGTCAAGCAAAGTCTATTGTTTTATGTATGTATATCTGTTTATTTAAATAAAACAGATTTTTCTACTTATCTCTGTTCCTTTTTATCCAAACTTTGATTGTCTAGTTACACGTAACCGCACCGATGTTCCACAAGACCCTCACCGTAGCACGACCGTGTCCCGTACGATCTGAAACATACCCAGCCAATCATAAGTGGATCGGATAGCGCCGATGTTTTCCGAACCAAGATTTAAGTATACCGGGTGTCACCTTTTATTTCAGCTCATTACGTATAAAACTTAAAAGTTAGTAGTTAAAGGTTAGTCCTTGTAAACAAACAATACAAGAAAAAGTGATTTATTAAGTATAGAAAAATGAAAATTAATTTCATTGTTACATCTTGTAAATAATAGATGAGTAAAACTTATGAATACATTGTTATTTTTTGTTTTAATAAAAAATGTATTTATATTTCATGTAATCAAATAAAGTATAAACATCACATGTTCGATGGAAACTGACTAATTAAAAATGCGTCGCAGCAACGCGGCGTGACGTACAACCGTTGGTCGGTGATGTTTGTTTACTTCTTAAAATGAGGTGCAGGGTGTGTGGTCGGGCAAGAAGCGGTGATATTAAACCTACGGTATTTGATTACAAAGGTTAATTTCAAAACCGAAACACGGTCGTGCTACGATGCAGGCCTTGGCCTGATTTGTGAAGGTTTATTTTATGATCAGGTGTAATTTAAAGCATGATATAATTGACTTATGCGGTTATGTGTGGCCCTACCTTGAGCCAGTAAGTTAAAAATTTTGAAGCCTGCCTCTTTGAGGCATGCGTGCCATTGGTTCGCCATCCCTGCTATAGATTATAACCAACAACTTCATATAATAATTAATACTTACAGCTGCGTCTTTTGGTCCATATGAAATAAACACAACAGAATCATCACTAATATTAAAATTATTCAAAATATCAGTTGCTTCTTGACTAGTGAATATCTTACTCATCTTGTTGGCCCAAGCATTTCTTACAACTTTACTTTGTATTAATTTTGCTTTAGAATACTGTGATGCTACTTTTGACATCTTTTCTTTTACAATTTTTGTCAAAATACAGGAATTATTTAAAGTACTGGGATCAAACACTAATATGTATGCTCCAAAATCTGGTGTTGTGTTGAGTTGTTCATTTTTCTTAAGTATGTCTGTGCAGTTTTGAAGCTAAAAAAAAATACGTCACGGTAGCTAAAAGGCTAAAATGTATAACATTCTACAACAATATTTTCCAGCTAGTTAGTCTTTTTCTTCAACAAATAATAAAGACTTCAAAATTAAAGGTGTCATTAAAATATTATAGAAATGTTTTACTAATATAAATAGCTTGTTATAATGTATATACATTTACATAAGATCTACTGTGTAAGGCTTTCGTGGCCATCTTCTGCTAAACTTATGTTTTTTGGGCTATTCGGTCGTCGTCGTAGATTTTGTTTCCAAGACGTTTCGCCAGCGCGAGTGGTTGGCATCCTCAGAAGGTTCCTAGTAGACTACTTGAGTACTACTGTGTACTTTTTACGTAAGATCTGTTTGGTATTTTTAGTTATCTTGGGTACTATCTGCGCTGACCTTGATTTAGTCATATCTGACAGAAAGAACTCAGCAGATGTTCAATCAATCAATCAATCAATCAAAATTTATTGAAAAAGCCAACAGCTGTACAATATTATTTCCTTATAACTATTACAAGGACACCTATAAGTAGCACTAATCCTAATTTTCCCAGCAAGACGAATAATACATTAAATATACAAACTGTACATACTTAAAAAAAAACTAGTTACAAAAGTGGTAGTAGACAAAAAGAATAACATCAAGTTTAAAATTGTCATACATTTAAAAACAAATAAATAAATAAATAAATGTTGGAGTCTGATCTCTATGATACAATTTTTAAATCAGAAAAAGTATATATGATGAGGGGAGTTCCACAGGGCTCCATTCTGGGACTCATATTGTATATTTTATATACAAATTAATTATTCCTACAGTAGTCAGAAATTTGCCAAACAATAGACTTAGAGATGTTTTAAGGACTTTTTTGAGTAAAAACGCAGTTTATACAATAAGAAAATTGTATGATGCATAAAGATAATATGATTGATAAATGGGGAAAAAGGTAAACATCTTATGTAGGTATATACGCCATTTCCAAAATAAAATATGGTAATTTTTATTGTTAATTATATCAGGTTTTTAAAATTTTTGTGGTTAAAGGAGTGATATTTCTAATAATTATGATTATTATTAATGTTATTCTTATAATACTAAGTTTGTCTTGTGATATTGTTCCATGCCAAGGAATAAATAAACAGTTATCTATCTATCTTTCACACCGTGTCTTGAGTGAAATAAGAGGCAGTTTATTAAAATGGTATTGAAAGGTTTGGAGGAGAATAAAAGGCTTCTTTCTACAGCACAAAGGGTTGGTCGAGGGTTACCACAGATTCTCTTATATTTCTATGTTTTTCAAGGTGGTGGCAACCCTGGGGTTTCTCTAGAGGGACTGTAAGGTGGCAGTTTGTGTTTATATTTTATTAAAAGCTCCCAAGAAAGAAATTATAATGACCAGTGTTCAAAGTAAAAACCTTGAAAATACATATAACAGATTGAAGGTTTTCCTATAGATCATCATCACTGTCCAGGGAGATGAAGGCTTGTGGTAAAAAGGGGGCCATTTTTAGGGTAATGGGAATGGGTCATCATTAAATGAATTAAAGAATACTTTTGATTATGAGAAAAGTTATACTTCTGCCAAAAAGCAGTTTTGCAAGTAGAAAGAAAAGGATGGAAGGGTAGCATCATTCCCAAATTTATCAATAGGGTTAATCATGAACGAGAGCAGATTTTTAATGAAGAGAAAAAGAAAAGTATTGAGTTTCTGAAAGCCTCAAGAAAAACCAGCAAAAAATATTTTTATTTGGAAGCCAGTAGAAAGATAATTTGTTAATGAAAGCAGCATATCCAAGATGGTAAATTTACCTTGAACCCAACAGATACATCTGGTTGATCACTACCATAAGATTCTAAAGCTTCTTCATAAGATATCCTTTGAAATCTTTTGGGTAAACCATCACAAAAATCTGCTAGAGAATAAACTAATAACTCTTCAATAAGTTTCAAAACGCCTTCCACATTTGTGAATGATAATTCAATATCTAACTGTGTAAATTCTGGTTGCCGATCAAGCCTGTATAAAACAAATTTTAATAAATATATGTTAAAAGAAGAGTTTTGGACTTTCATTTTCTTTAGTTCATAAGTAAGTTATAAGTAAGAGTCAACACTTGAAAAGGACAGAGATAGTACTGCCTGAAACATTTTGTGAATAAACGATATAAAGACCGAATCTCATCTTTTAATTTCAATAAATAAATCTTCCAAAAAAAAATAGTATAAATTAAATATACTTATAAATAAGTAAGAGATATCTTCTTACATGGATATCTAGTAACGTAAAGGAGTAGCATATTTATAATAGAGACATTTTGCACCTCTTAAAATAACAGACTATTTTTGGCCTCCTTATGGTTATCGTTATTAAACATAACGATTACGGCAGCAGTTTTAGACAGAGATTTTGCAACTTCTTTTAAGAAATTTATCTTGCGTCTGCGCTTTCGACCCATAACCTTATTTTTGCCTGTGGTTCGCCGATTTTAAAGTTTGCGAAAAATCAGTATTTACTTTTATTCTCCATAAGTTATATATTGATTTTTTAATATATGCAAACAGTTCCCTTGATTTTGTTTTTTAAAGTAGATGTAAACAATACAGTATAAGCAAAAAAGCAAGTGTGCCAGATTGTAACATGTAAATTAATTACTGATTTAAAACATCCTTAAAAATGCAAGTCCGTTTTAATTTCTTTACACTATTTTATTTTTCTTACTGCTATGAATTTTTCGCTAATTATTCGTTATGTATCAATAATATTTTAATTAATACGGTATTAAATTTTCAACCTTCTTAAATAATCGATATTAAAAATTTTACAATTTGGCAACCACGCAGTTTACCAATAACGATAAGCTCTTCGGTATTCATCCGTAACTAAAGGAGTCCGGTATGGTTAATAACGATAACGGATCATGTTTGCGTTACTGCGCAGTCTCAGAATAAAGTTAACCACAACGGAATTGCAAAATAAGGGTGCAAAATGTCTCTATTGATCTATTTAAACATGTTTTTATAGTTTTTTTAATAGGTCTTGCCACCAGTTATCCAGGTAGTTTCCAGTACCTTTTTGTTTCTAAAAATTGCTGCCGTTTTTTTATGCCAAAAAAAAATGGAAACTCTTTTATTACAGCTACCCGACTTTTTGGTAAATGTTTTAGTAATTTAAACTTAAAATGATTTGACAGTTAACAACAAAGGTATAAAATAAAAGAGTGTACATTGTTAATCAAAATATATTTATAAACCTTAATGGAAACAATTTAGAAATGATTAAATCATTCTATACAAAATTCCAAAGGTTGGTAATTTTTATTGTCAAAACAAATTACACAAATTTCAATTTGTAAAAAATGTAAACAAAAATTCAGTCAAACACCCAGTAAATCTGGAAATAAAACACTAGTATGTATTCTTAAAAGTAATTATTTAGATATTTAAACGTCAAAAAACCTTCATAAGTACATTGCTACCAATCTACTGCTCAGTTACATACAGTTCAGAATTAACCTACAAGCAAATTAAGCAATTGCTTAGGACACCACATCGTGGGGGCACCACAAAGGAAGCACTCATAAAGAGTCGAAAGAATAAGGAAAAAGTACTACGATGTTTTCACCCTTTTTGTATAAATTTAAATACTTATTTCTAAATTTCATGGCTAAGGGGCACCAAAGCACTCGACTGCTTAGAGCATCAGGTAGTCTTAATCCGGGACTGGTAACACATATTAAGTATTTACTTAGATTAGATTAGATTAGCTTGAAGGTGGATTGTAATCCTCTAACACTGCAACCTGCTCAGGTTTATTGTGTATCCTTCATCCCTATGTTAGAGCACACTCCAAGCCGGTCTTTTTAATCAAACTCCACAACTTAAAACTTGCTCCTTGGTAAATGTTGCTGCTTTAGGTTTTTTCTCACCCAACCTTGCAAACCGCTGAAGACAAAGGGCTTCATAGTAGCACCATATGTGTTCTGCTGTTTCTTCTTCTTCCTGGCAGAACCTGCATAGGTTTTCTTCTGCCAGACCTATTGGTTCCAGGTGTTTATTCAGTCTGCAATGACCTGTTAATTGACCCACTATAATTTTTACTGCCTTTCGGTTAAGTATTTACTTACCTAGCTCCCTCATCTCTATAACATTTAGCAATTTGAAAGTATCTATCTAAAGCTCCCGCCATCAGCATTTGCTTAAATTGTTGGGGGCTTTGTACTAGAGAGTAGAATTTTCCTGGAAACCGTGTTGGAACTATAAATTCTTGTGCACCCTAAAATATTGATCAATAAAAAAATAGGTATTATTTTATTATTTATTTTGCCAAAAAAAGCCAATTAGTAAGTCTTGTTGTTGTTGTTAGTTGTTTATTTATTCCATATAACAAAGGTTACATAAAAAAAAACCCCTAAGGGTGTGGAACAATGTCATAAAACAGTAATTAATTAATCTCTATCTTAATTAAATCTAAACATTTAACATTTTAAAACCAATTTAAGAATACAAATTTAAATTTAAAATACAAACCTAAGTATACAAATTTAAAACAAATTTAAAACAACTATTTCACTAAATTTTCTCTATCTTTATCATTGTAAAACTCTTCCAGAGTATAAAATGCCCTATTATACAAATAATTTTTAACAATTAATTTTAACCTATGGATTGGCAAGTTACGTATGCTTTCAGAAAAGTTGTTAAAAATTTTTATTATGGTATATTGCACATTTTTTGTATATATGAGAAATTACACCTTTCTGAGAGAAGTGAGAGTGTATAATACAGGACCTACAAAATAGTATGAATAATAAGAAAACTTACCCCAGGAGTAGCTTTAAAGAGAGTCGGTGTCTCAACATCTATAAAATTATCTTCTATTAGAAACTTCCTCAAATTCATCAACAGTTTCGATCTCACTCTCAAATTCCTTTGCATCTGAGGAAACCTTATGTCTAAGTACCTATACTGCATTCTTAAAGCTTCTTTTGCCTTCTGAAATTCTCGTATGTTAAAAGGTAAGTTATCTCTGGCCTTGTTAACAATTTGAAAATTTTCTACTTTAACCTAAAACAATAGAGCATCTAAATGATTTTTTTTAGAAAATGGTCATAAAAAAATCAAAATATATAATACTTACTTCGATTTCCCCAGTTTTCTGCTTTGTATTGATCATATCTTTTGGACGAGACAGAACAGTGCCTTTTATTTGTATTATTGATTCATATGGAATGTGTTCTAGGGTTTTTTGAGTGCTCCTGTCCTATAAACATACGTATTTATCTTTAAATCAAACCAAATTAAATTAAAAAAAAAAAAACAAATAATGGTAAAAACTTATTATTAAACAAGAGAATAAACAAAAAGTAAATGCTTTACTTCATCAGGAATCAAAAGCTGTGTTTCGCCATAGCTATCTCTTAGCACCACAAACTTATTCATTCTTTGATATTCCAACCATCCACATAATACTACTTTCTCTCCCACATTTTCAATACTGAGTTCACCACATGTATGTGTCCGGTTAGTATATTTATTTATGTTGGTGGTATTTTCATTTATTTCATCATAAGAAGATTCGTCTATTAAATATACACTTTTCTGTGTTGTGGATAAGGATTTTACATCTGTGGATGCTGCAGGTTGAAAACAGGATGCCTAAAAATGGGTAATTTATATTAAGTGAGGTTTTGTCTAGTTGCTTACAGTGGCGCAACTGGTATATTTGCCAAAACACATTAATATAAAAATGCTTAATATTTCTCTAATAGCCCTCTTGTGGAGGCTAAGCAACCCCCTTATTGATCCTCCTAGATCCCTATTTAAATTAGGCTTGATATATGCAGAGCAACTTTATTATTATCAAAGTGTCTATAGCCACACTCCACGGATATCCGTGAATTTAGTATAAAAACATTTTAAATTTCAAACTTCAAACTTCAAACTTATTTATTCATGTCAATATACAATTGTATTTACACACGGGACAAATTTATTTTGCTGAACATGCCAGACTATGCAGTCACTGCGTATGACAGTTGTTCTTATGTGTTATAATATATTATGTTATAGTTCAAGCATTTTCAGCACGACAAACCTGCCCAGGAACTGGTTCTGGTTAGTTTTAGATAATTGTGGTTAGATGCTACATCTACTGTTCACCCACCGAGAATTAAACTCGGACGCCTGAAGGGACAGGGGAAGAAATCGACATCCTTGAATATCATTAGACGATGCTTTGGAGGCTTGTCTCAATGAACACCAATCTGTGAAAGGGTTTCTGTTCGCATAAAGGCATTGTTGCCTAACTACTGAAAGTGTAGGGATATGGTGGGGGAGGCACGGATATCCGAGATATGTGGCTATAGAAGCACCCTATTATTATACACATGGTACAATTAAACACCCTATTTTTTTTTTGGTAATTTTCTAGAAACCTGCGGCTACTCTGATTTTAACGAAATTTAATATACGGGGTTTTATGGGGCGCTGATCACGAATCTGAAAGATTTTCTTGGCGGAATAATTCTTGATTTAAAGCTATAGTGTTACACAATATTTGATTTTTACCTTTTAAAATTCTGTTATTCTACGTTTTTACATTATTTTTGCATTAAATTGCGTGGCTTTTCTTTGATAATGCGGCAACCATACATACACATAGGGCTCCATGACACACTGGGATTGAAATGATTCAAAGTATAGCTATGCAATTTAATGCAAAAATTATGTAAAATACGTAAAAAAAGGGGTTTTAAAAGGTAAAAATCAAATATTCTGTGCCACTTTAGCTTTAAATCAAGAATTGTGTTCAAAAGAAGGGGAAATATTGTAAAAATAGGATTAGTTTAAATTTCAAGTCTGATGATGGATATCTCAAGAACGAAACGTTTCTGCCAAAAAATTCTTTCAGATTTGTGATCAGCGCCCCAAAAATCCCCGTATACCAAATTTCGTCAAAATCGGAGTTGCCGCAGGTTTCTAGAAAACTACCTTTTTTTTTTTTAATTTTATTATTTAATGTACTTACATGTTTGCAATTTCTTACCAATGCCACAACATGCAAGGAACTTAACTTCCTCAAAAGAATAGTTTTTAGAACCCTACTCATTCTTTTTTAAATTTTAAACAAAGTAAACAAACCGTAAACATAACCTTTATAAGTTCTTCGTTTTTTTTAGTTTTACAGGCTAAAGCTTGTGAAAAGAAGTGCCCTGTGTTGTGGCTCGTAAAACACGGGCTAAAAACGAAAATCCATGCATAAAGCCAGCTGTCCATGAGAGCGGTTTTCCGCTCGCGGATAATAATTCAGCGTTATGATTGGCGGGAAAAGCATTTTAAATATGCACTAACCAATCATAACGCTGAATTTATCATCCGCAAGCGGAAAACCGCTCTCATGGACAGCCAGCTTAAACCTGACAGATTTTTTTCTTTTGATACTCTCTAGAATTTTAAAACTTAACTAGGGCCAAGATCATTATATACTAATGATCTTGAACTAGGAACCGCTTCCAAAGTAAATGTTCATTTTTTAGAGCTAGTAGGGATAATCGAGCTTATACCTACCTAGAGTCAGCGTTACGGATTAACCGTGCGTGGAAAAAATAAAATAAATCTAGTACTCTCTCTCTCTCTCTCTCGACTGGGCACTTGCCCTTCTCCTTCGACTAATTAGTGCGCGAAGCAGAGGTAAAGGTAATAGAGTTTCTTTTCTTTATACATCTTGAATAAAACAACCAAGCACAAAAAACAAAATATATATTTAAAAAATAGGTATAAAACATTTAAATCTTAAGTTAAAACTGAGATGAATTAAACGATCTGTACAAAGAAATACTAGCTGGTGGATTTCCACTTAAGCTATTTGACAAATCAGTGTAAATAATTGGATAGTACTGAATTCTTCCACTGGACCAACCAATTGTAAGACAAGCCCCTGCCTCAAAGTTCTGTTGAAAACTTATTGAACTTGGTTTTTCTTCTGCTAGCCCCATAACAAGAGAACTAAAATAAAGAAAATAATTACATATCACTATATTTTTCCACTTTGTACATGATTTACAGATTTATACAAAAAAAAATGTTGTTTTTGATTGCATGTATGACATGGTAAACAATTTTTGCTGGAAATCCTTTAGAAAAATCAAATTTATGTAATAAGAATCAGAATATGCCCCCCTCAAATAAGTCTCAGACATTTATTAAAAGGGTTATATACAGTTAATTTAAAAAAAAAATCGTTTTTTTTTTCATTAAACATTCTTAGATTAGATTAGATTAGATTAGGAGGTGGATTGCATATCCTCTAGCACTGCAACCTGCTCAGGTTTATTGTGTGTCCTCCGTCCATAGGTTAGAGCACGCTATCCAAGCCGGTCTGTTTAATCAGACTCCACAAGCTTGAAACTGGCCCCTTGGTATATTTTGCCGCTTTAGGTTTTTCTTCACCCAGCCTTGCAAACCGCAGACGACAAAGGGCTTCGCAGTAGCACCATACGTGTTCTGCGGTTTCTTCCTCCTCCTGGCAGAACCTACATAGGTTTTCTTCTGCCAGGCCCATAGTTTCCAGGTGTTTATTCAGTCTGCAATGACCTGTCAGTTGACCCACTATTATTCTTACTGCCTTCCGGTTATAATTCAGAAGGTCTTTGTAAATTCTGGCGAGTAAGCCTTGATGAACACTTTCGCCTGACGCTGTCCTGGTGTTCTCATCCACCAGTCTTGTGATTCCCTCATAATCCATGATCTAATGGATGACCTTACCTGGCATGATGGAATACCACAGTAGGGCTCGGGACCTACCATTGTCCTGCCAGCCCCTCCTTTGCCAATTTATCAGCTTCTTCATTGCCTTCGTGGCCTTCGTGTCCTGGTACCCAGGCAATGGTTAGCTTGTTGGACGCACCCACCTCTTCCAGGGCAATTACGCAGTCCCGCACCAGCTTGGAGCTGATTTTGCATGAACTGAGTGCCCTGATGGCTGCCTGGCTGTCCGAATAGATTACTATGGTTTTATCCTCATAGCTCCTTCTGATGATTTCCCTAGCACATTGTTCTATGGCTACAATTTCGGCCTGGAACACAGTAGGGTGTTGTCCGAGACCCAAGTTTATTTTCGTCCTTGGTTTGTCCCCATATATACCTGCTCCAACTCCTTGGTCTGTTTTGGAGCCGTCTGTATACCAGATTAGGTCGGCTTTAATGGGAGGCCCTGCCACCCAGTCCTTTCTGTCTGGTATTAAAGTTTGAAAACCTTTGTTTAGCCAGTAGCTTGGTACCATTTTGTCTGAAGGCATCTCACACACTGAGTTGACTTCTTGGTCCTCCTTGAATCTCCATTGTATGGCCCTTTCCTGTCTTATGATAGGACTCTGGCCTTGTTTGAGACGGTATTGTACCGCTTTCACTTCACCCTGTATGTGGATGTAAAGTGGCGGTAGATTGAGCAGCACTTCCAGTGCTGCAGTAGGGGTTGATTTCATGGCCCCCGTAATACATAGACAAGCGAGTCTCTGTATACTTTGTAATTGCCTTATTGCCGTCTTTTGTAGCGTCTTTGCACCCCAGGCAATTGACCTCACTAAACATTCTTAAGGTACATATACTTAAAAATACACACAAAAAAAATATATTGTTTCGGTGAATATTTTTGAAGTTACACGCAAATTAAAAAGTGTTTCAGAGTGCTTTTCAAACTTTAAACGCGTTTTTCTCAAAATGGTGTTTTCAAAGTCGGTGACCAACATTATTCGAGAACGGCTAAACCGATTAGTCTCAAGAGCTTCCTAAATATATTTTTTAATAATTATCGAAGATTTTTTCTCACCGATAAATATTTTTGTTTTTATAAACAATTCAAAGCGGATATTTTGGTCTAAAATCGATTTTTTTTTGAGAAACCGCCGTTTTGTCAAATATAATTATTTTGCTTATTCCTTCGATTAAGTACTAACTTAAACATTACTTTAACGAAATCTGTTTGGTTTTTAATTTTAGAGGATCCAGTTCAGAGATGTAGAGGTCACCGCAAAACATCTTTTTGAGAGGTGCTTCCGGAGATTAGCTGTAGCTCCTTTCCAAATAAATATTTTTACTAATACTAAGTCTTAAAGTACAGTTAAAAGAAACCTTAATATGTGTACAAACTTTTAGTTCAATGAATTTAAATGTTTTCTCAGAAAAAATTCTGGAAAATGCGCTTTTTTCAGCCACAAAATATAATAGATTTCTCTTTTTTAGTAAACTACTCACCTTAACTTTAAAAGTATTGGTTGTACCAATCAATTTGTTGTAAGATAGCAAAATCCATTAAAAAAATTTATTGAAATTTTCTTGAAGACATTTATTCTGTGTATAGCAAATAAATGTTCAAAAGTTTAAATTATTGCTGAGGGAATTTAAATGATCCGATTTTTATTTAAAAAAAAAAAAGTTTGAAGGCTTGAAATACATATCTGAAATTCAAACCTGTAAGTCCCATATTTTGGGCTTTACACATTTTGTAAAATCCTTAATTTCCCTATATTAATATTGGTTTGTAAAATTATTGTTTAAAACTATTAAACTTATTTTTATCAAATTTGGCATTATGTTTTATTACAGTAAAAGTTCTTTTTAGAGAATCAAAAGGGCAAAAAAATATGTTTTTTTGTTGCTTGTTTTGATAAGATAATAATCCTTAAGGGTGTTAACCCTAAAGTGATTTTAAAAATAAAAGTTTAAATATGCCTATGTCTTAAACCTCTTAACGTCGTTTATCGTTTCTTCATCATAACTTTAATAACTTCCTAGATATGTTTATGTAATTTAGAATACACTCTCTGAGTATTAACAGTCATTTTTTGATGTAGGAGATATTTTTTAAATGTTTATCCAGTGGCGTCCGTACAGAAACATAGACTAAATATTTTTGAAAAATATTATGTACGCCAAACTTAAGTTTTTGGGCTATTCGGCAGTCGTTGTAGATTTTACTACTAGTAGTACGCAAGTAGTCTACTAGGAACCTTCTGAGAATGCCAACCACTCGCTGGAGAAACGTCAAGGAAACAAAATCTACAACGACAGCCGAATAGCCCAAAATACTTAAGTTTAGCAGAAGATGGCCGCGAAAAACTTACACAGTATATTATGTACGCCACTGCTTTTCTGTAAAATAAAAATTTCCATTCATTTAAGGGCAAATTTAATTTCTTGAATTTATTATTTGCAAAAACATGGTGAATTTATTAGTAAAAAAAAAAGTTATTATTTCATAAACGTATGAAAATTATATTACCATAACATTATAAGAACTCCAATTCTAGAAATCTGGCGGTACTTTAATATTAGATAGTTTTTTAAAATTTTATACATGGTCTCCCGATTTTTTTTTCAAGATTTTAAAATCCTGTAGCTCAAAAGTTAAGGGGTTTAGGAGATAGCTTTATTTGAATCTTTCTTCTTAAAATCACTCAGCATCTTATTCTGTAACATCCTGTATAGCTATAAGGCAAAAAAAAATTGTAAAAAATTACAAGAAAGATTTATTTTTTAACAAATTTTCTCTATGATTATCAAATGAATATCAGAAATTATGTGGACCCTTATTTTTCTAAGACTTTTAAAGAGTCTTATTTCCTCTGAAAAAGAAAAAATATTTTTGTTAATAACTCTTTATAACTCTGAGTCAGCCTTATAAAGAGTTATTAAGGCTTTAAAAATCTGAAAAAGTTCTATTAACTCAAAAGCCTGAAATTTCAGAGAATATTTAACTTTTTCAGAGTTAGTCAGACTTAGAGTTATTCCATATTTTTTTGGATTTTTTGCTTTTTCAGAGAAAATAAGACCTCTTAAAATTCTTAAATTTTTTTCTATAAGGGAAGGGGAATCATTTAGTGGTGCTTAGTACTAAACTTTTTGGGTAATCCTAACTTTGGTGCTTTTTTCCTTGATGTTTATTTCCTAAAATGTTTTGTTGCTTCAAGTAATATTGTTATACTATACAAACCTTGGTATAATTTGTAATGCCGGTTGTCTAATAACGCTGAACACTGCAATGGTACTTGTATCTTGGAACATCACAGCTAAATGCTTTCCTTTTGGGTCTGTTTCCATACATTGAATAAGTCCACCCACCATTATTCCTTCTAGATCTGTTTTACCAACATCAAATATTGGTAGAGCTTGATTTGAAGAAGATTCTATAAAAAAATATAAATAACTTTTAAAAATAAAGTAGCAACAAAAATCAAAACAAGATGTTATTGTTGATATCTGAAACAAAGTTAAGTCCATTTACATATTGTTAAAATACCCTGTACAGATTTTTCTTTTTCTTTTTCTACTGTGCAAAAGATAATTTTTATTATGGACTTACCTACATCATTGGCAAATATCAAATCACTCTTAATAATGACTCCATAAATAATTGATTCAGTACTTGGAGCAAAAAGTAAAGTTGTACCACCATTTGCCCAACAGGCTGATTGAACTCTTCCACTTAACACTGTCCATCTTTCACACTCCCATGTACGATAATCCCAGACTCTAAAAAAATGTTTAAAATAAAAAAAAATGGTAATTTTTACAAACCATGCGCGTCGCCGATTTTAATGATATTTGGTATATGGCGTTTTTTGGGGCGCTGATTACGAATCTGAAAAAATTTTTAGTCGGACACGTTTTGTTTTCAAGATATTCATCATCAAACTTGAATAACAGAAAATTAACCCCAATTCCACCATATTCCCCTTTTTTTGCATGCAATTCTCGAGTTTTCTGCTAAATTGGCACTTAATATTTGAATTTACCTCCTAAAAACCCATTTTTTTATTTATTTTACCCATTTTTCTATAAAATTGCAAAGCTAATCAATTTGATTGCACGATTAAAAGTGAAGCATTAAAATTTTGTGGAAAAAAAAGTAAATACAAAAATGGGTTTCTAGGAGGTTAAAATCAAATACTTAGTGCCAATTTGGCCTCAAATTAAGAATTGTTTGTAAAAAGAAGGGGGAATATAGTGAAAATAAGGTAAATTTGCTTTTCAAGTTTGATAATATATATAACTCAAAAAAATAATAATAATAAAAGAAATGTGTCTGACTAAAACTTCTTTCAGATTCATAATCAATGCCCCAAAAAAATCCCAGAAAGCAAATTTTATTAAAATCGACGATGCGTCCGGTATGTAAATGATTACCAATAGAATAAAGAAATCAGTGGCATAGCTACTATGGGGCTAGGCGGTGCCCGGGGCCCCTAAGCTTAGGGGGCCTCTTGGCGTTAAGAGGGCTCCTGGGTTTAGTACTGAAATACTGAAAACAAATGCAGTGAAAAACAAAGGTTAAGATCTTTTTTTTGCTCCTTGACATTTGCAATGTTTTGGGGCCCTACTTTTGTTTTTGCCCCAGGGCCTATGCTGACCTAGCTATGCCACTGAAAGGAATACAAATATACATGCATTATCTGTACTAAACTAACCTAAAAACAATTCCATCGGAACAGGTAAAAAATGTCTCCCCTGAAGGTGACCACTTTACTAAAACTTGTCCAAATCCACCAGGTCTTTTCAAAGAACTCGTCCTGTCCAATTCTGGATCCCATACTAAAATAGTATTATCACATGCTGCCACACTCACTAGTTTATCACCTTTTGGAGACCATGCTATACTCATAACAGGCCTATGTTCAAGTCTTTGTAAAATTATTGCATTGCTGACTGAAGGTCTTGATACCTTCAATAATAAATATCAATTATCATTAGTTATTTATGAATTACCATTATTACAGCTTTAATGATTTGTGTAATGTACTTACCAATGAATTTGGATCAATATTCCAGATGATAATTCCATCTTCATGAGCAACTGCAATTTCAGTGTTGGAAGAGAGGCCTCCATGCCACACAAGTGATATTTTTTTGTTGTTTACATCTTAACAAAGGACTATAAGTGCTCTCACTACTAAAAATTCTAACACTATCATCACATGTAACTACAGCAAGTTTTGTACAATATGGGTGCCAAGAAATAAATCGTATAGTACTGTTTTTGCCAGTTACGAGTCTGCCCTAACTGGCCTATAAGTGTAGGGCCACTATAGCGGATATTTGGATTTAGAATTAGTCTTACTTTTTGCACATATTTAAAAATATTAAGAAGAAGATTTGCACCTTGGGAAATAACAAACTGTCTATGTGATTTGGCTAAATGCAATGCTTCGATAGGACCCTGTTCGTATATATACTTGTGTTAGTTGTTTTAGAAATGATACATTTACAGGTAAAAATAAAGCTTTGCCTTCATCCCCAGATGTCGTAGCATGCAGCTGGTCTCTTGTTATGTGAATTTTAGGGTGATTTTCAATCAAACATTTAATTATATTCAATCTAAAACATTTAATTATATCCAAGAAAAAAAGTGAAAACTTTTAAGCTACTTACTAAAGTAGTAAAGGTTCCGACACTGGCATATTCAGCATTCATATATTGAACTCTTCCATTTATTTCACACAAAGCAATATCGTTGTCATTTGGGATCTCAAAATCTTGTAAATTTCTCATTTTCTGCTGATTTGTTACCACCGGTCGTTAAAGTAAAATTTTAAAAAAGTAGGGTTAAATTTTTTTGATTTGTCAAAAATATATTACCTGAATGTTAGATAACCAACCAAACATACACCAACATTATATTTTTTATTTATTCTTACCATATTAAAATATTTTACGATGAATAACATTATTCTAAATTTAATTATACAAAAACGAAATTTAACTATTATTTAAACAAATTTTGTCTCTTTCCATAGTTATTTCAAAATAAAATTCTAAAAACAATTTAAAAAGTGCTTCAATAAGCGCAGACTCTAGCCACGAGATACGTCACTAGATTTCGATTGGTCAATAAAAAACCGCAACATATTTCGAGACTGCCGTCGTCGCCATATTGTGCCGTTGTGTTTCCGACGTACGTTTTATCGCAGTGGAAAGCACCAAGACAGACGTTTTGGGGGCACCAAAATGGACATGAGCGCCTATTTAACGACGCCCCTGCAAATTGACAAAGTTTGCAGGGCTTGTCTCTTGGAAAAAGGAGACATGAGGCCCCTTTTGGAGCTTGTTTGGATGAGATGCTGCATAACTTTGCTGGCATCGAGGTAATTTTTTCTATTTGTCATTATTAAGATGTATTTCTGTCTCTGTCATTTAGGATGAATAAGATAGTGAGCGTATTACAGATGTCAAGTTAATTTTCATATTTGGATTTAAAATAAAAAAATAAAAATAGAATGTTTTTACGGTAAGAGACGTTTAACACGACCGCATTTTTAATATTATTTATGAGCGATTTACTTGCTGCTTTTGGTAAAAGATTAGTTAGGGGCATCTTTCTTTTTATGCTCGAAGGGGGCATCCATAAATTATTTGAGGGCTTTTTCACATTTTTTAACCCCCTCCCCTGGTGAGATTTAATAAGATTTCCTTCAACCTCCGCCTCCCCCTAATCTAACGTGAGATTTATGGGAATTTAAAAAGGCACCATTTCTCAAACCAAAATTGATTTTGGTAATTTTCTGAAACCTGCGGCAACTCCGATTTTAACGAAATTTGGTATGCGGGGTTTGAACGCTGATCACGAATCTGAAGATTTTTTTGGCGGAAACGTTTCATTCCCGAGATATTCATCATCAAAGTTCAAATTTGAACTAAGCTTATTTTTCACTAAATTCCCCCTTCTTTTTGCACACAATTCTTGATTTAAAGCTAAAGTGTCACACAATATTTGATTTTCACCTTTTAAAACCCCGTGTTTACGTTTTTACATTATTTTTGCATTAAATTGCGTGGCCTTTCTTTGATAATGCGGCAACCATACATACACATAGGGCTTCATGGCACACTGGGATTAAAATGATTCAAAGTATAGCTATGCAATTTAATGCAAAAATAATGTAAAAATACGTAAAAACGGGGTTTTAAAAGGTGAAAATCAAATATATTATGTGCCACTTTAGCTTTAAATCAAGAATTGTGTGCAAAAAGAAGGGAGAATATTGTAAAAATAAGATTAGTTTAAATTTCAGTCTGATGATGAATATCTCAGGAACGAAAACGTTTCCGTCAAATAATTCTGTTCAGATTCGTGATCAGCGCCCCAAAAACCCCCGTATACCAAATTTCGTTAAAATCGGAGTTGCCGCAGGTTTCCTAGAAAATTACCTGATTTTGTAGCCAAAATAATTTTGAAAATAATAAAAAAAGTTGGGTCGGGGACCTGTTCCTAAAATTTCGTTAACTCTTTTCCTGTCTCTAGCTGCAGAAAAATTAGGTGATATTTGCATAAGACCCCGACCCCCATGGTGAGATTCACCTCGAGCCCTCCCCCACGTTAACGTCACGCGTAATTTATGAATGCCTCCTTATCGGACACCACCATGGGCACCTGACAGGATGACCCCCAAAAATTTTAAAGAGCAAAAGAAAGAAAAAGTCCTCACCTTCAAAAATGAATCTTTTCCATCCACCTTCTATTTTATTTGAATACCCGTGTTGCGCAAGAAAAGTTTACTATTTACCCTGCAACCTGCAAAATATCCATTTGGGGTTGCCTAAGTGAAAGCAACTTTTTTTTTTTTTCGCCCTTTCGGGGTCATCCCACTCCAGGCCCGACGACCGCCCCCTAGGTGGTTGCACTGCAGCCTGAAGGCTTATTGTACCCTTGACCCCTACTCCTTCCCATTCACACATCATTCAAGAAAGAAGCAACTTTGATTTTGACGACATTTGGTTTCCGGGAGTGTTTTGTGCGACGCTGATTAACGAATCTGAAATCTCATGATTTATAGACGGAAACGTTTCGTCTCCCGAGATATTCATCATCAAAATTAAAAATCAAACTAAGTAATCATATTTGTATTATATTACCCCTTTTTTTTGCAACACAGTTCTTGATGTAAAGTGGCTTACAATATTTGATTTTCAACCTTTTAAAACCCCGTTTGTCTATGTATTTTAGACCTTTTTATCAAATAAAATAGGAAGGTTCCCTTTAAAATCGATGCAATCGTGCGTGCACTGCTCAACCGCCTTCACCATAACTTGCTGCGATTAAAAACGATTAAAAGTGAAGCTATGCAATTTAATCCAAAAGTCTAAAATACGTAAAAATGAGGTTTTAAAAGGTAAAAAAATAAAATAATGTGTACCTTTCTAACTTAAAAATCAAAAATTTTGTGCAAATAGAGGGGAAAATATATTGAAAATGAGGTTAGTTCTTGCTAGTTAAATGAAATATTGTGTGCCAATTGAGTGTTGTGTAATTTTCTACTTTGATGATGACAATCCGGAAAACGAAAAAGATTCCAAAAAAAACTTTTTAAAAATCATCATCCCTCAGTGTACATTATTTAATTTAAAAAGATTTTATACAAAAATCTTGTTTACCACAGAGCTGCACACAAAAGAAATGTTTGTTTCCGGGGAAAACTTTGGAAATTTTATCAAAAATGTCCCTTTTGAAAAAGCGATTTAATAATACTTCTGTTATTTTTAAAAGTGTCAAATTGCCTTAACGGTTGTAATAATCAAAGAAGGGTTGGTTGGAGAAACCGATTCAAATTTAAAAATAATTTAATCATTAGTTGCTTATAATGCTACTTCCAATAACACTTATTTCAGCTGAATGTGGTAATGATAAAACTTGTGTTTTTAAACAATCCTAATAACGCCTCTGGTTAGTTATGACGACATTCTGTGACCTATAAACTCCGTTTCTTCCATTATCCATAATCACTGTGTCAAATTTTTTAAAGCAGCTATTAAGGTTCTCAGCCATGGGTTTTCTCCTGGAATATTTTTCAGGATTAACTCTGGACTAAAGTAAACCATTTTTCCATCCTACCGTATTATATCATCTTGTTGTTGTAGAGAAGGGGTTTTGTTTAAATCATTGAAATTTCTTTTAAACTGACCAAAACACTAGTAATCAATAAATGAGTCGGTTGTTATTTTCTAAAAAACATATTAATGGCTGCTATGTCACAGTCAACTTTAATTTAAATAAACATTTGGACTAAAAATTTGCTTAGAAACAGATTTTACTAAAAAAGCACAAAAGATAGGTATAGGCAACTATCACCATTTGAAAGAGAATCATTTATTGTCATCATGTGGACGTAAAAAAATACAGGGTGTTCCATTTAAAATAGAGAGATATGGCTATTTGATTTTCTGAAAAATTGAAATTATTTTTTGGTCACCCTGTACAATATTTGATCTTGATTTGACCTACGTATGATATGGCAGACTTTTCTAATCTTTGTTACACATTTTAAAGTTTAAAGTGTTAAAAGTGTTAAAAGTAAAATCAATTTAATTTTACCTCTGCATTTTTAAAAATCAAATATCACAAAAACGAGATAAAATTAGACACTTAATACTATAAACAAACTTGAGTTATTTTTAAGGTAGAATCTAAAACCGTCATAAAATATGGGGTGTATCCATTTAAAAAAAATATACAACTTTGATCGTCACCTTTTTTGAGACACCCTGTATAGACTAAAATAATTTTATACTGTGGTCTTATCCGACCTATGTATATGTTTCAGTATTTACTTTTAAAAACCCCATGGGTTATCAGCTACAGACCGTGTCTGCCCATGCATATACGGGGTGTGAGGTCCTGAAATACCCCTTGTGTAGGTGTATGCCACTGTTTTTCTTATTTGTTATATTACTTTTACCTGTTTAGGGTGACTCCAATGATGGATTTCCACATCACATGTGTGTCCAATGTGTATTGCAGTGTAGTAGAGCCTACACGTTTAAGCAACTTTGTGAAAAATCGGACGCGATTCTTCGTCAGTATGTCAGCCCTGAATTTCAAGTGAGTATCTAGTTTTTTTTGTAGTGTTTTTTTTGAAATTTCAATCTTAATTATTTTTATTCTTTAAGTAAAACCTTAAGCCGAGTACGCATATAGAAGCTAGAACTGTGTAAAGCCGGCTGTCCATGAGAGCGGTTTTCCGCTCGCGGATGATAACCAGCGTTGTGATTGGTTAGTGCAAATTTAAAATGCTTTTCTCCGCCAATCACAACGCTGAATTATCAACCGCGGCGCGGAAACCGCTTTCATGAACAGTGGGTACTAAAATTAACAGATAATATAGTAAAAATGTTACCCATTCGAACACTTAAAGCATCTGGATTAGCAATCCAGAATACCATTTCTGCTCGGTACCCAAATAGTACTCCGAATTACATTTAGTGTGTTTGGTATTCGGCAGAATCTAACTGTAGTTGTATAAAATTGTCATTTAGGGTCTTAAAACCTTACATTTTTTTATATTATGTTATGTCATTTTCTGTAATTATATATGTGAATGACAGACATGACGTTAAAACAAATTCAATGATTATGTCAAAAAATTTCCACTATAATTCGCTCCAGACAGGAGAAAAAAATGTCCGATAAAATACTTGTTGTTGTCATGTTTAATGCAAACCAAAACTACACATTTGATTGGTTAAAAAACAGTGGTGTGGAATTTTCATTAAGAATCTGTAATAAGAAGAAATTTAAATTTTAGGAAAAATCGCACAGCATCAAGAAGAGTCCCGTAACCAAGCAAAAAAGAACTGGAAGAACAGTTGAAATTTGGGGCTTCACCACCGGTGAAGATTATCATTGAAGATGTCAAGAGCGACGATTTAGGTGGTACTGAATATGTCACCTATGAGACCACAGTAACAAGTCAAGATGATGACTTACACAAATCATCAGTAGAGGTACCAAAACGAAAATTGAACAAATAATACAGGTTTATCTAAGAATAACTAGACAGCCGCTCAAATAATCCTTTAGAGTATTATTTGACTTTAAATTGTTTTAACTCGGCGGAAAAATACACAGGATGTTTCCTGATTGCGGTAAAGTTTATACCGGGTGTCGATAAATTTATTAGACAAGCCATAACTCTAGAGTATAAAACATATTAAAATGAGATTTGTCATAGGTAAATAGGTATTGGGAAATTAAATTATATAAATAGACTGCCTGACAACTTAAGACTGTTGCCAGAGAGAGAGTTTTAATAAATAATAGTTTAAAAAACTAAAAAACACGCTTTTATATGCAACCGAACTAAAAATTAGAAAATAATTTTTCATTCAAAAAAATATTGTCACTTCATAGTAAAAAGCGTGGGGTGCTTAATATATTAAATGTTATAATTATTATATTTGCCAATATCTATGAGGGAAAAGTTATGAAAAAATTGTAAAATGCACCCCACGCTTTTTACTATGAAGTGACAATATTTTTTTTAATGAAAAATTATTTTCTAATTTTTAGTTCGGTTGCATATAAAAGCGTGTTTTTTAGTTTTTTTAAACTATTATTTATTTTTCATTTTTAGTTCGATATGCATTTATGTATGTATCTATGTAAAAATGCTCCAGTTTATTCACTAAAAAATTCCTTCGCCATTTTTGTCAAGAGTAGCTAAACCTGAGAAAAGTTTTGGATGTTGCCAAAGATGGCAACACAGGTGTTGTTTTTATAATATAATGGATTTTTTTTCCTGGCGATCCAAACCAGGATAACGGGATACTGTTTGCAGATTATTGCATTGTCATGGGTCCTTAATACGTGTGCAAATTTTCAAAGAAATCGAATAGCTGGAAGTTGGTAAAAATTAGGCTCAAAGATTCCGTTACATAGATAGTGCCAACCCAAGTTAATAAAAGTGTGTTAAAAAATAGGATTAAGGATATTTTATTGAATTGTACATTTTATTCTCATGAAGAATTTATTCAACATGAATTTTAATTGTTTGTTAGGTATTGTTCTAGATGATAGTTAGTGTTTAGGTGAATATATTTTTATATCATGATGACGTATGTAAGCAATTTCTGTGATAACATGAATAAATTGAGTATATACAGCGTGTCTTCGAAAGTTCTTAACAAATGGGAAACTTTTTTATTAATTTTACGAAAAAAGTTTCTCTTCATAAAAATCCTGCTTGATGAGAAAATACATTTCCACAAAAATATTTGAAGGTTGGATGTACAGGGTGGCTTAAAAATGACTTGTTTCCAAATTAAAATAAGGAATTATTTCCTAACTACGGTACCAAACTTTAAAGGGTGATTCTTATGTCATTTTATGAAGAAAAGTTCCTATAAACATATGTCCGGAGTTGCTTCGTTTCTGAGATACAGGGCGTTAAATATTTTTTTAAAGGTCTGTTTGTTTTTAAATATCTTAAATACGAAGCCAGATACAAAAAAATGTACTTTACTAGAAAGTTGTATTTTTAGTTGCTTTAAAGGAAAAAAATATAAAAACTGCATATAAAGCCAGTGGCGTACATTTTCTCTCAATAATATTGGCTGTTGTGCCCACTGTAAAAGTACATCTTTTTGTTTCTGGCTTGTATTTAAGATATTTAAAAACAAACAGACCTTTAAAATAATATTTAACGCCCTGTATCTTAGACACAAAGCAACTCCGGACATATGTTTATAGGAACTTTTCTTCATAAAATGACATGAGAAATCACCCTTTAAAGTTTGGTACCTTGGTTAGGAAATAACCCTTATTTTAATTTGGAAACAAGTCATTTTTAAGCCACCCTGTACATCCAACCAAATATTTTTGTGGAACTGTATTTTCTCATCAAGCGGGACTTTTTATCGTAAAATTAATAATACAAAAGTTTATTCTAAATTTAATTATTTAATAAAAAGATAATAATTTAATTAAAATTACAGATTTTTTTAAATCTTAATAGTTGTCCTGCAACATTTGCTTTTTTGTAGATAATATTTAATACTTTGCCATTTGAAAATTAATAGTTAGATACGAAAATGTCGTTTTGCCAACTTGTTTTATTCCTATCTTTCATACTAGTCACCAAAACTTTGCGGTGGTATTTTTCTGACAAGCCCTGAGGTCCTTAGATTAATTTGCCACTAGTCTTAGCCACCTAGATGCAATTTTCAAAATGGCTTTAAAAAAATCAACTAGGCTTAAAAACTTTTTATGTCATATTCGGAATTCGAATTATCTCTGTAATAAAAAAATGTCAAAATACACAGAGTTTTCCATTTAAAAATTACAAATTGAAGCCATTTCCGGTTAAACCCAAGTGACTGAAAAGTGAAAAATATGCGGATACCATTTACCTGTACATAGTCTCATTTTGATATGTTTAATACTCTAGGTGTTATGGCTTGTCTACTAAATTCGTTCACAACCGGTATAAACATAAACAAATCGGTAAAAAAACAAAAACAAAAAACAATTTAAGATTGAATTTGAACAACATTTTGTTGTACGATTTTTTTGTCCAGGACTGTATAATCAGAAGTCAAAAGTTGGGTAAAAAGTGCCTCTTGTTGGATAACCCTGTATATTGATAACCCGGACGTATATATTTTATGGGGGAGGGGGTTAGACTACCTAAAAAAAAATTGGTAACAAAAATTTTGAGGAGCAAAAAAAGTCCTTTCATTCGAAAAAACTTTCCATTTTATATGCTAAGGGGGTCCACAATAAAAACATAACTAAGAAAGGACTTTTCCCCACAATTTTCCCTTTGTTTCATGCTAAGGGGGTATTCTAACTCCCAAACCCTTCCCCTGCCTTATACAGGATGATTCAAAAATCGATCACAAAACTTAAGGGGGTGATTCTACTTGACAAAAATGAAGGTAGAGCTTCTATATAATTTTTTTCAAAATGTCATTCATTATCGAGAGTTACAAGCCGTCAAAGTTCAATTTTTATTTTGGTTTTTTCGCCATATTGCATTTATTTTTTAACCAATCCAGTTGATATTTGGCACTCAAATCGAGCTTTGCAGATTCTAAAATTTTAAGACAAAAGTACTTTTTAAAATACCGCCAGAGGGCACTTTACCTAAAACTTAAAATTTATTTACTTGATAACTTTTTATTTTTACAGATATCGCAAAGCTGGGGGCGCCATTTTATAAACTTTAAAAATAAGGTACTTTTTATTAAAGTCGATAAACCTCACCGTTTAGGCACCAATAGACATTAAAGTTTTCATCAATTTCAATCAAATTACCTACATACATACAGGGTGTCCAGTAACTCAACCGACAAACTTAACCAAACGATTCCACAACAAAAAATAAGAAAAACTTCATATAGACATATGCCCTAAACGTCTTAGTTGAAACTTAGATGAAAACTTTGATGTCTATTGGTGCCTAAACGGTGAGGTTTATCGACTTTAATAAAAAGTACCTTACTTTTTAAGTTTTTGATTGTCTATAAACTGGCGCCCCAGCTTTGCGATATTCTGTCAAAATAAAAAAGTTATGATGTAAATAAATTTTAAGTTTTAGGTAAAGTGCCCTCTGGCGGTATTTTAAAAAAGTACTTTTGTCTTAAAATTTTAGAATCTGCAAAGCTCGATTTGTGTGCCAAATATCAACTGGATTAGTTAAAAAATAAATGCAATATGGCGAAAAAACAAAATAAAAATTGAACCTTGACGGCGTGTAACTCGAAAACCAATGACATTTTGAAAAAAATTATAAGAAGCACTACTTTTATTTTTTACGTAAAATTAACCCCTTAAGTTTTGTGATCGATTTTTGAATCACCCTGTATACGCCCATGATTGGTAAGTTAACTTTTTTAGAAGTATACATATTATAGTGTTAAATGTGTTTCATATTTTTCAGATTTCGGATGAATATTACACTGTAGTCGAAACAGTCGGCTCTGCAAATGATGATTCGACCAATGACGATTCAATGACCAACGACATCAGCGAAGACAACAAATATCACGTTGATATTTCAACAATTAAAGATATAACTACCGAAAATACGGCCAAAGAAAGCCAGAAAAAGCAGTTTAGGTATAAGTGCACAAAATGTCCATCTCAGTTTCAGCTTAGGGTTGATTTAAAGGTAAGTTTTACAATATGAGATTTTATATACAGGGTGCCTGAAAAGACCTACCAAAAGATTTTTGTTTGTTTAAGAACATGCTTTTAAGTGCTCATGGTTATAGTCTCCATTAATAATTCATTCGTCGGAAAATCTATTGAAGTCGGACAGAATTAAACCAAATTTTAATTATTTTTTACTTGTAAATTTAAATAAACAAGAGTAACAAATTGTTTCTTAAAATACAATCAACTAAATAAGCGTCTTATTAATTATTTAACTAAGTTACAACTAAAAGAACTACTTTTCAAACACAAATTCCCGCAGAATCGCAATTTGTGAGTTCGGTTTAGAAAATCGGAAGCACAATCGAGGCAAAAATACAAACCATATTATTTTATATTTCATTTCATATATTTTATTGATGTTAAAATTGCAGTAGAACTTACACAGGTCAATACAAGATTAAAAATAATTAAAACTAATAAAGACACAGGTAAAATACCTAAATTAAAACATGAAGTATTTCTAAAATATTACTATACTAATAAACTAAAATGTATAAAAGACGTCATGGATACACCAATATTATAAAGACATTACATTATAAAGACATTACATCACATGTTAAAAATTCATTATAGGAATAAAAAGCTTTCATTATTAAAAAGTTTTTATTTTTGTTTTGAAATTTTTAAGTGGTAGCTTCCTAACCACCCTTGGAAGTTTATTAAAATATTTTAGTGCAACGAAGTTAAGCCCATTCTGGCATTTTCCCAATCTAAAAATGGTGTAGTGAATTTCTCCGTTCCGGATATTGTACAAGTGGGTGTCATTATTTCTAGTGAACGGTAGTTTACCGTCTCGAACAGCCTCCCACAACTACTTTACTTCATGTAATTTTACACTTTAAATTCTTTTCTTACTTCTAGAAAGGAATTAAAGTAATACGAGTATTTTTTAAGGTCCATATGATGACACATCCAAAAGACCTAGACTACGTTTGCGAAATTTGCAACAAGGCTTTTGCCGAAGCTCGAATATTAAAACGTCACCAGAAGATACACTTAGACCACAAACCGCATCAGTGCAACCAGTGTGATATGTCTTTTGCTGAAAGTTCCAACCTTAGCAAGCATAAGAAAAAACATACTGGGGAGTTAAGAAACATAAAGGTATGTGTTTCACACCAGCAATATTTTATCTATTAGATAAGTTTTAAAAATCGTTAATTTCTAGGAATTTATGGTTATTGTTTAATGTTTTGTTTCCTTTAGTATGATTACAAAACAAACTAAAACTTAGAAGCTTGTATATATACATAGCCATTTTTCTCTCGTTCAGTTTGTATGATTCCAACCTATTTCTTACCAATTTCAGACATCTTGTATAAATTAGTAGTCAAATTGTATTTTAGGGATGCACTAGAGTTAATAAAAGTTTTTAATGTACTGGGTGTTTCCAAACTACGGTACGAAACTTTAAAAGTATGATTTTTTAGTTATTTTTTAATGCAAATAAAAGTTTCTATAGCAAGAACATATGCCCGGACGTCATTTCTAAGATACAGGGCGTTACGATTTTAAAAAGTCAGTATTTTTTAATATCTTTAAAACGCAATAACCGATTTAAATGAAGTTTGATACACCTATTTAGCTTAATAAGGCGCTTGGAAAGCTCTACCTAGATTAAGATTATTGGGTCTAGTAGCGTCTTAGTGGGCAACGACAGTCAATATTTATGGAAAATAAAAGTACGCCACTGACTTTTTATACTTTATATATATATATATATATATATATATATATATATATATATATATATATATATATATATATATATATATATATATATATATTCTAAAGTATCTATAATGTATCTATAAACAGCATAAAAATAAAATCCAAAATAAAGAATAAAACAGTTTTTACCTTAGTAAATTAGAAAAATGACGATATCCGATAACATACACTCTCGAATTTTAAGGCAAATAATTGTTTTATTTTTAATTTTTGTTTTTTCACCATGTTGCGTATGGGTTCATATTAGAAGAAATTAAAATGGCTTTAAGTTTTTTTTCTCGAAAACAAAGCTAGATATAAAAAGTTGCGGAAAAAATAAAAACCTAGTTAAAAGTCAGTGGCGTATCTTTTTATTTAGCGGTGGTGACCACAGAGACGTTGCTGGACCCAATAATCCTAATCTAGGTAGAGCTTTAAAAGCACCTTATTACATTCATTCAGTGTACCAAATTTCATCTGAATGGATTAAAGGATTTCTAAGATATTTAAAAATATGGACTTTTTTTTAAAACTTTAACGCCCTGTATCTCAGAAGTGAAGCAAGTCCGAATATATGTTTATGTTTATAGGAACTTTTTTCATAAAAAGACTTGAGAAAACACTCCCTTAAGTTTCGTATAATAGTTAGAAAACACCCCATATGTCACATTTACCCTTTAAAATGGAAATTGGTGCAATGGTCCCTCATAGAAAGACACTTTTTGCATAAAATGGTGAAAGACTGTCAAAGAGCACTGACATCATATCTTCTTAAGATAGTCCTAATCAAAACGTCGTTTAAGGAAAGGGCCAGGACTGCTTTAATACCAGTGTTGTCTAATCTAGTCTTTCATAAGAAAAATTATTGCATATTAAAAACAGTGCTATTTTCTGGAGTTGAATATATTTTTTTTATAACCGTTTTGTTTGCTAAAGAATAATGAAAAAATGTAAAACAGGGCATTTTTATTGAAAATTTTACCCTAAAAACCAGTTATCTGTTTGAGAAGTCAGGAAAAGAAAGACCAATGTCCAGTTTTTGCCGATAATATAATGTAATAAAATTAGTGTTTTCTAGAATTCTCTGCCTGCTTTATTAACATATTTTCAATTGTGTAGTCATGTAATCATTTTTATTTACAATATCTATAATTTTTTGTTAAATTTATAGGGAAAACCACATTTGTGCTCGGTATGTGGCAGAGCATTTAAATGGGCCTCTAGTCTTCACAAACACATGAAATATCATACTGGACACAAATTGCTCAGTTGTGACTTTTGTCCCAAACAGTACGTCGAGGCGAGAAGTTTGAAAATTCACCTCAGGTCGCATACAGGGGAGAGACCGTTTATTTGCGGAATTTGTCAAAAGAGTTTCACACAGAGTTGCAATTTGGAAAACACATTCGTGTCCATACGGGTGAAAAGCCTTATGTATGTCCTGTCTGCAATAAAGGGTAAGAAATTGAAACTGAAATGCTACTAAAAAAATTGACCAATATGACTGTTTATGTTGTATGTTTATTTGTAGCTTCTTTTATTATATTTATATTATTTATTACTTAATTGGTAGCTATAGTGGTAATGAAATGGGAAAAATAAATGTACGACTTGAATAAAAAACACCTTTTTCCAAATCATTGAATAAAAAATTATGATAAAAAAAAACAATGTTGGTGAAGAGCCCATGGAGCGCAATCAATTTAGTTTATGCTCAAAATATGAGCCACATCGGTTTTTGCTTGGGCAAAAAAACTTAAAAAAGCATTGAAAAATTGAACTTTAAGTAGTTGTAACTTGAAAACCAGAAACTTAAAACAATATATATCTGTACTATTATTTTATCATGAAGAATGGATGTTTGCATAATCCTGTATAGAATTATATACAGGGTGTTTCACAACTTATTCGACAAACTTTAAAGGCTAATTCTACAATAAAAAATATGAAAAAAAACTTCATATGAACATATATCCTAAACGTCTTAGTTTTTAAATACAGTGTCTTAAAATTTTTAAAAAAATATTGTTTGTTTATATTAACTTTTATACCAATTTAGATTTATTTTTAAAAATTTGTGGGACGCCTCCTATGCACCAAGAGACATTTTTGGCATACAAAAAAATGTTTACACAGTTTCGTTCATGAGGGGTTTAAAGTAGATATTTTTAGGAAACATTTTTACGCCACAGTATTAATAGTTAAGTTAAATTAATAACAGAAGGTGATTTTTTTATTGTAGAATTTGATATCGATACGAAATGACCATGCCGAGAAAAACCGCGAATCCATGCGTCAAATAAAAAAAGTCAAGAGATCAAATTTGTTCCAAACCTAATGCGAATTTTAAAAATTATTTTTAATTTTAGAAAAATGTAGTGGCAAACCATTTTTTTATACAATATTTTTAACTTAAACTCTCATGGACGACACTGATCATAATTTTTGTTTGTATGCAAAAAGAAGTCTCATGGCATAGGTCGCCCCTAAATTTTTAAAAATATCTTAATTGGTAAAGAAAATTATTATAAAAAACAATATTTTTAAAAAAATTTAACACCCTTTAGTTCAAAAACAAAGACGTTTAGGAAATATGTTCATATGAAGTTTTTACATATTTTTTACTGTAGAATTAGCCCTTAAAGTTTGTCAAATAAGTTGTGAAAAACCCTGTAGTTTTAAATTGGTTCACAATTTTAATAGTTAGTTGATATCGGTAGCGGTCGGACGTGTTTTATCGGCTCCGAATTTATCGTATCGTTTACAGCATAAAAGTCGAAATTTAATTTGAAAAAAACAAGTGTTAATAGCATGAGTTGTGAGAGCGACGGTGCAGAAAATCAGCCAAAAAACAGACTCTAAATAGACATTATTCAATTTCATCTAGTTCAAAAGACGAAATATTTAAAGTTATTGGTGCCGATGTCGACAAAAAAGGCAAGATATGAAAACATATCTTGATAAACATAGACCAAAAAAACCAGTGTAAATAATAAACAGTGTGTGGAATCCAAACAACCTGATATACCGGTTGGAACAAATATTTTTCAGACAAATACTGACGTTGAAGAAGTTTTTATGCCAACTCGCACGATTTTAAGAACACCTCCACCAGAGAATGTGGGAAAACCCAAGGGAAAAAGACGTCCCCAGTACGTCAAAAAGGAACAGATCGGAACTAAGCCCGAAATTCAAGTACGCGAAAAAATTCGTAAGGAACATAATACAGATGTAAAACAGTTAATGGAAAATTTAAATAATAAAATAAATACAAATGTCGAGCCAACGCAGCAGCCCACATGTGATCTGTTAGAAGTTGCAATTAATTCTCTAGAAACTATACATGAATATTCAGAGAATGATAATATCGACAAAAAAAGATGCGAGATGCAATTTTGTTTTACATAAAGTAGTTACAAAACTCGCATACAAGATAGGACAAGTTGAAAAACAAAATTTAGAAATGGCCATTAAAATAACAAGCAACCAATACACTATGGGCGAAGTAAGGGCCGAAGCCTTTTTGTTGGACAGCACTAACGAACATAAAACAGATACTTTAAATGAAAATAGTTTTACACCAGTAGAGAAAACCTACAGTAGCATGGTAAAGCACAAAATACCAAAAACAACAAATAATGAAAAATGGACAACACCACCACAAAAAACAAAACTTGGAACCATAGTAAGAATACCTAATGAAAATAATTCAAAAAAGGTCTTAAAGGAAATTAAGGAGAATCTAAATAACAACAACAATATTCCTCGAACATTTAAAAATATAAAAACACTGCAAGGAGGTGGAGTTCTCGTAGAATGTCAGAGTGCAGAACAGCAGGCGAAACTTGCAGAAGCATTAAAATCTAAAAACAATTTTGACATTAAAGAGCTACAAAATACTGATCCAATGATAATGTTCACTGGCATTGAAAAGGGCTACAAACCAGAAGAATTTGTACAAATTTTAATGGAGGAAAACCCGGATATACAAGAGAAATTTGGTGATGATTGTGGCCAAAAAATAAAATTTGTAACAAAAAGGATTGTAGAAATAACCGTAAGGAAAATTGGATATTTCAGGCTGAACCTCTTATTTTTAAATGGCTCATAAAAAACGAAAATCTCAACTTTGACTTAACCAAGGTGTATATGCAGGAGTACTATAATATAGCAATGTGCTTTAAATGTTGTTTATTTGGACATGTCTCAAAATATTGCAAAGGCGAATTTTGTTGTCATAAGTGTGGTGGGAAGCACGAAGGTAAACAGTGCCCTGAAAATACAAAACTAGACTGCCCCAACTGCAAACGATCAAAATTAAAAGATCGCATACATACTGCCAGGGATCCCAAATGTCCTTCATTTTTGGAAAAAATCGTAAAATACAGAGAAAGTACAAACTACGGTAATCACTTAGAAACAAAGAAGCCTTTTTTAGGTTAAGAAATAAGACTTTTGTAAAAAATAATCTCTGTATAATACACCAAAATGTACAGTCCATTGGAAATAGTATTGAACGAATAGAAGAGCTCCTTAAGGATAATCAGGAATGTTTTTGTTTGTGTGTCACAGAACATTGGAAATCACAAGAACAGTTATCTAAATTAGGAATCAGTAATTTTAAATTAGCATCTTGTTTTTGCAGAGGAGAGGGCCTTCATGGTGGCAGTGCAGTGTATGTTAAAAAACAATAAATTATAAAGTTATGACTAATATAAACAGTTTGTCTGTGCAAAATGAATGTGAGTGTGCGGCCATTGAATGCTTAGTTAACGGGAAAAAGTTATTATTCTATCTGTATATAGACCACCCTCAGGTAACAAAGAAGTGTTCTATGAAAATCTAGAAAAAATGTTATCTAATGTAAGTAATGACGCTTTAATGTTTATTGCAGGAGATTTTAACATCGAAATGTTAAAAGATAATGTACATAAGAATTATTTGTTTTCACTTCTAAACTTTTATAACTTAAAGGGAACAGTTTTTCAAAACACTAGAATTACTAGTGTATCTAGTAGTTGTCTGGACAACATTTTTACCAATCTGGAAAGTCCTTATGATGTTAATGTTCTTGAAACACATATTTCAGATCACACGGCGCAGTTTGTATATTTTAATATTGAAAAACTAAAATAGATTTTATTTATAAAAGATTTTTACAGACGATAATAAAAGTCTCTTCTTGGAAGCTCTCAGAGAACAGGATTGGGAAAATGTTTTTCAGATACATAAACAAAATGTTGATTTACAATGGGATACATTTATTTCTACCTATGTAAGAATTTTTAATCAATGTTTTCCTAGGACAATGGTATATAAAAATAAGCCTAAACCAGTTAAAAGTGAGAATATTAAACAGTGTAAACAAAGGTTAGATACATTGCTGATTTTATCTAGAAATAATAATATATATAAACCCATTTATAATGAAACTAAAAATCAATATGATAAACTTTTGAAAGAAGAAAAAGCAGAAAATTATGAAAAGAAAGTAAAATCATCCGATAATAAAAATAAATGTTTGTGGGCAATTTGTAATGAAATAAATGATAAAATTACGAATAATTCGACACTTTTTGCTGAAAATCCCCAAAAGTTAGTAAATGATTTTAACCTATATTTGTTAAATATAATTCCAAAAATGATGGAAAAAAAAAACACTGTGCCTTTTAACTGTAATATACCGGATAATAATCAGACAATGTATTTAAGACCTATAACTACAAATGAATTATTAGATATGTCTCAAAAATTAAAAAATAAACATAGTAGCGGTGATGATGAGATTCCCACAAGTATTGTAAAACTATCGATGGGCGAAACTGTTGGTATTCTGAATTACATAATTAATAACTCGATGAAATTTGGTATTTTTCCAAGGCAGCTTAAACTTGCGAAAATTATACCACTTCTTAAAAAGGATGTCCAAAAGATTTTAATAACCTTAGACCAATAAGTATCCCTCCAAGCTTTTCAAAACTATTTGAAATGGCTATGTGCTCTCAGTTAATAAATTTTATGAATAAATGTGAGCTTTGGTCTGATGCACAACATGCATACCTGGGAAGTGGTAGATCAACTATATCTGCCATTTTTCAGTTTACAAAAGCTATTTTAGATCAGTTTGAAAACAGAAATCTAGCCTTAGGTATCTTTTTAGATTTAAGCAAAGCATATGATTGCATAGATAGAAATTTGCTGCTGTATAAATTAAATAAATACGGAATTAGAGGTAATGCCTATAAATGGATAGAGTCATACCTTTCAGACAGAACACAAAGAGTTGTAGTTCAGAATAACAACAGTGAAATTAAATCAAATATAGAAAAAACAGTATTGGCATAGCTCAGGGCAGTATCCTCGGACCTATATTATTTGTAATTTTTTTAAATGATCTCACACATATTGATGATGGTTTAACAATAACAAACTATGCTGATGACACAAACCTTCTGGTTTCGGGATCAAATATGCAAAATCTAATAAACAATGCTGAAACAGCTTTTACCATCACATGTAATTGGTTTTCTCAAAATAAATTATTGTTAAATGATGATAAGACAAAGCTACTTTTATTCCGAACAAAACAAACAAAATTAAAAAAACCTGAAAATATTACAATAAATGGAAAGAAAATTGTATTGGATGAAAGCACTAAATTTTTAGGCATAACCATAGAAGAGTTTTTGTCATGGAGCGGTCATATTAATAATCTATGTCTAAAGCTAAGTAGTATAGGTTACGGGATAAAAGTTGTATCAAATTATATGAATTTAAACACCTTAAAAATTCTGTACCATGCAAACTTTGAATCGGTAATAAGATATGGAATACTGTTTTGGGGAAATAGCTCCGAGCTGCAGAGAGTTTTTGTAATTCAAAAAGAATAATAAGGACAATAAATAAAATGAAGTTCTTAGACTCTTGTAGGGGTATATTTAGAAAGTTAAATATATTAACAGTATCTGCGCTGTATATATTTGAATGTTTGATGTTTTTGTTTAAAAATAAGGAAAAGTTTGAGTCTGCAAATATACATAATAGCAATACAAGAGCATATAACTTTACATATCCCCGGCATCGTTTAACAATTACTGAAAAAAGTCCTTATTATTCTTGTATTAAACTTTATAATAGTCTGCCAAATAGAATTAAGTCCATAAATAGTGTGTCGAAGTGGAAAAAACATTAAAAAAGTGCTTATAGAGATTGAACCATATGATATAAAAGACTTTTTAGAGAAGGAATGGTAGCCATTCCCTTATTTTGACGTCATTTCATTTTATATTTTACTTGTAAATTGTAATTTGAAATAAAGAAGTATTATTATTATTATTATTATTATTATTAATATAAGTTCATTTTAGTTTTAGTCAATCGGGATATGTTGCAATACACATGCGCACTCACACAGGCGATCGCCCCTACGTCTGTCAAACTTGCGGAAAGGCATTTTCGGGCTCAAATACTCTGACACTGCATCAGCGAATTCATACTGGAGAAAAGCCTTACAGCTGCGACATTTGTGGCAAAAACTTTAGCCGACATGAAACTTTAGTTATACATGTAAGGTAAGTGAAGAAAGATAGGGAAATAGATTTACGTAAACACAGATCCGTACGCAGGAGCCCAAAAAGACCTCTTTAAGATGGGTTGCTTGCTGGAGGTGGCGCCTACGGGAAGCCTTTTTTTGGTTGTTGCAAACCTTCCTTATCCACTTTGTTTACGTACCTGAAGTCCTTTTCTTTTGGTTGTTGCCTTTTTGACTGTTGTTCCCCCTAAAATCGTAAGGCCCTGCGTGAAAAAATGTAATAATAGTAAAAAGTTCCGGACTGCTATTAAAACCATTAATAATTATTGGTCAATACACTATATGAGAACCTTTAAATCCAAGTAATTAACAGTAATAATCAAAAAATATTTTTCAAGTACGTTACTGTTATTTTTTTGTGATAAAGATATAACAATTAATTGTTTTGTGATGTGTGTCAACGAATTTATTAGACAAGCCATAGCTCCTAGAGTATTAAACATTTAAAAATTACTGTATTTTTCACTTTTCACTCACCTCTGGTTTAACCAGAAATGGCTCTAGTTTTGAATTTTTAAATGGAGCAACCTGTATATTATCTCATTTTTGAATCATTTTCCTACTAGATTTTTTTAGAGCCATTTTTATTATTGCATCTAGGTGGCCATGATTGAACAAAAATTATTTTAGTGATCCTAGGTGATGTTAAAAACTACAATCTCGAAGTTTTAGTGACAAATATAAAAGATAGGAATAAAACAATTTGCCAAATTGATATTTTCGTATCTAGCTATTAGGTTTCAACCCTTTTAGACAAGCACTTTTCGAATAAAAGATTTCTTGACGAATCTCACGATACCAATTTATTTGCGATCGGATTAAAAATAAAGTCATAAATAGCCAGCTAGAAGCAATACTACGAAGGGCTATGAAAAAATTAAGTAGGCGAAAAAACTTTTAAAAATGTCAAATTAGTATAAAGAATTGTCTCAGAAATTTAAAAAGGGTAAAATATACACGGTGTTCTATTTAAAAAATTTAATTTGAAGTCATTTCCGGTTAAACCGACAGTAACCAAAAAGTAAGAAATATGCAAAAACCCTTCTCCTATTATACCATTTACTTATACCAAGTCTTAGTTTAGTATGTCTAAATACTCTCGAAGTTATGGTTTGTCTAATAGAATTTTTGACACCCAGTATAGATTAGAAAAGGAGAAACTTTCTTAAATTATTGTTTTTAGGTCACACACAGGAGACCGACCACACGTTTGTCATGTTTGTAATAAAGGTTTTACTTCTTCCGGGCAACTTTCGGGACACATGAAAACCCATACTGGTGAAAAACCTCATGCTTGTGATATTTGCGGCAAGAAGTAAGTACCGAATAGTAAGATATAGTTTCTGTATTATTAGTAGTCTTTAAAATAATAAAAAAATACTAATATATTTTTTCAACACTCTGTATTTTCGGTATTTAGATTTGCAGGGACTAGTAGCCTTAAGGTACATATGAAGTCTCACGTGCCAGAAACAGAAAAGGAAATTGTACAGACTGTCCAGTATACTTGCAAGCTATGCAATAAAAACTTCGAAGATGATACTGCCTTTAACAGTCACATTCTCGATGTACATGCTATTCAAGCAACCACCATTCAGATTAAGGGTGAAGATTTGGACAGTATAGAAACGATGCAAGTTGCTGAAATTATGTAAGTTATATTGATGAGATGTTATGTTATGTTAATTAAGGGCGTAAATAGGGTTACCAGATTTCCGGTTTACGACCAGACCTTTCGGTTTTTTTTATGTCTGTCCGGTCGGAAAACCCTCAGTAAACCGGATAACAGAATGTCCGGTTTTTTGTTGGACTCGGATAAATAATGTTATAAGAAAAAATGTTATTTTGTTTATAGCTTAAGGGCACACTGACTATCATCATGATTTTTAAGTGTTTACACATTACACTATACAAATCAAGACTTCACAAAATAGTTCAATATTAAATTGAAATCGTTTGTTCGACAAAGCATTGTTTTCCAGATACAGGGTGTTATAACCTTAAAAATAACCGTTTTTGTTAATATGTAAAGTAACTCCAACCTGATTTTAATAAAATTTGGCAGTGTTATTTAGATCTTCTTCTTTTAGTGCCATTCTCTATATACAGAGCGTAGGCGCCCTCTCGCACATGTTATATATTTGGATCTAAGGTAATTAAATTTACCCAATTCAGTGGCATTTTGAGGGATACCTAAACGAATATTTTTGACGAAAAATTCTACCCTTATATTTTTTTAGCAACCTTCTGTATTAAAAATGAATTAGTGTTTTCTTTATGTCCGGTTTTTTCTGAAGCACATCTGGCAACCCTAGGTGTAAACCTATATTCTAAATGTCTTAACTTTTGAGGTGCAAAGTGGTAAAGCTTTTTATAAAATATCTGAGTCCTTTGTCCTTAAAAATACTTTTTGAATGACAACAAAAGAGATTCGACGTGTTTTTGATTTAAAATAAAATTTATGTGAAGAGCCCATTGTGAGACAGTTTTAACACAATATGAATAAATGCAACTGTATTATTATACTTTTTTAGAGCAGATACTCCGTTCAATTATCTATATTAAACTTGCAAAAGTTATGGAAAAGAGCAGTTAAATTTCAAACTTTGTAAAAGTATGTTTTTTTATTAATATAAAATCTTTATTTCCAGTACCACGGACAACCAGACGATCCAAGTTCAAACACTAAATCAAATATAAGAAGAATTTATGGTTTCGTCCGTTACTTTGTGACCGTACATTTTAAATTAATAAATAAAACAAAATATACTTTGTTCATAGTCACTTTAATTAAATGTTTAGTTGTGACAGCTGCTTCTGTAGTACAACTACATCAGTACGTTTGAAAATGTAGTTGTACTACGAAACAGCTGTCACGGCTAAACATTCAATTAAAGTGACTATGAACAAAGTATATTTTTGTTTTATTTTATTAATTTCAAATATAAGAAGATTGAACAGCAATTGTAAAGTATCTGGCTAGTATTAATTATTAATTTTTTGTAATTTATTGTGGAATTAAATGATTTTTATAATGTGGTTGTTTTTGTTCTACAAACTGCCCGTCTAGTCCGATACCTGAAACATGTGTTTGAGCCTTTACCATTTCACATTAGCGGAAGACAGTTGGGCAATGGACCGACGCTATCAAAGTGTATGGAATCTGATGAGACCTTTCACACAGAAAGTGAAAAGTCGGCAAACTCAAAGGCTTCGTATAATTTTTTATCACTCTGTCCGGCGAATCCGGCGTAGTGTGAAAAGGCGCTTATGGTTTCATGGATAACCCTTACTATTTTCGGCAAAATGTTTAAAAATTGCATGTAAAATAGTGTGGTAGACTTGTCCGTGAAAAAGTGACGCGTTTCTCGCCCAGTCCGACACCCGAAACATTAGACATTGACAGGCTGGGTTAAAGCGCTGCTTCCATATATGGCGGTATGAATATTCGTGGTAGACTCGTCAAAAGGAACCCCCTAAAAGGGTTTTAAAAGTGTTCTTATCATGAAGTCCATTTTAGTACTGGCCCAGGGACTAATAGTAGAAACTCAATTGCCAATAATGTTTTAGTAAGTTACAAAATTCAAACAAAAAGTTATTTTTATAAAATTCTTTTAATTTTGACCATGATTTTTTTATAGTTAGATTTATTTAAAAAAGTATAAGATACCTTCTTTGTTGAGCGTGTAATTTTCTACAAAAACTCTTTTAAGAGTTTTGCTGTATGATTAATAAATGGCGAGAGATGATTTTTTTTTATAGGACTGAGAAAATACACAAAACTGTTATAAGGCGGATCTTTCTATTAAAATTAAGAGCTCATTGTTTCCGACCAGTCTCTGTAGGTGCCTAGGAACCAATTTTTTAGTGTCAGAATTTAAAATAAAAATATTTGTTTTTTTTTTTGTCCCACTCAAGGTTAGTTTATATTTATATGGTTGCGACATATCCTCAATTTTTAGGCGGTTTGAGGTCGGGGACGCAAGGAAGGGCACTCCACGGAGAAAAGTTGGCAAGACTGGGTAAAATCAAAGCTGATGATCAATCCAGTGGCGTCTAGAATTTGCACATTTCATTTTGCATTGTTTTGGAAGTAATATTTGTTGAAAGATGTAATTCAAAATGTTTTTTATTACAAGTAGAATTTACAACCTAATAATAATTAAAAACTGTTGTGTAAACGGTTGTTCTACTAATACAATAAACTGTATATCTCCGGCACTGAACAACATGGCCGAAAAATGGGAGATGTGACGTCATAACACGTCAAAGCAATATGGCCGAATGTCGCGACCCTATATAGACCGACTTTGGTCCCACTCTAATATGGACACTGATGCTAAAGCCAAGCCTGCACAGTTTATCCCATTTCCTCAAAGAAATATTAAATTGTGTGTAGAGGAGTTGCTTATTAAAGAAGTAAAATAGTGTTTATTGAAAAAATATATTTAAAATATCAAAACGACTACACAATCAAAGAGAAAACAAAAAAAAACATATTTCTTAGTGCTTATAAAGATAACTTAACACTAGTTTTGTAAAAATAAAAACTTTTCACTGACATTTTTGTTTGAAAGGCAAAATAAATTGAAAAATAGAAGCCTTATTTAATGTTGCATAGGACGACATTAAATTGTATTTCCAAACTTTAAAACTCATTTTCACTACCTTTTAAAGGTTCAAATAAACGTGCTGTATAAAACCTTATTTCTAAATTAATAAGATACTAAGAAATTTTGGTGTAATAAGAAGCCTACATCTTTAGGATTATTTCCTCTTATACAATAGTGAATACTGTATTTATACAATGTTGGGGATCATTGCGGCTTAAAAAAAAACTACAAAAAAGATGTGTTTAACAGCTAAACATACATATGTATGTATTTATGCTCTTTTAACAATATCAATTTTGATTTTTTTTCAAGGCATATTTTCATATTTTAAAAACATCCTATATTTTTTATGACATGGAAAGTAGATTAGTTAAGCAAACTTTTAGGAATTAAAATTTGAGGAGCTCCAAATTAAAGCCATTTTTTGTTGTTAAGACGGTTCAAAACATATAACCGCGGTAATAATTGGTGACAACTTTGACATATAATACATTGGTAAATACCGTTTTAGAATTGGTTCTTCGCCTAAAATTGATGATTACATTTTCTTGTTAAACGGTGACGTCATGTACGTCGCGTATTTAACCGTGTTTGAATACATCCCAGACAATGGTTTAAAAACAATATCCTTGTCGGGCGGGTATATGCATCGTACTCATTAAAAACTTTTTTTCTGTCATTTTTCGTAATTTTTTTAGGTGGCTGTACATGGCAAGTGAAAAATGTTTATGTTTGGTGTAAACAAAAGACATATTAATCCTAATAAATAAAAATCATAATCATAACCTAAAAGTTTATTGGGCTGTAACGGTTTAAAAACATATGTTTTCTTGAATCTCATATTTATATTGTCATTTTCAAATATGGTTTGAACCAGTAAGACGAATACGGTTAGCAAGAAAATTTGACTTAAAACGCAGTTTTTGATAAAACATAATTTTAAGAGTACCTCATAATTTTTACCCCACGTTTTATAATTTATGGGTAAAAAGTTTTTTAATTAAAATATACTAAATTATAAATGTATAATAAATATAATAAATTTCGATTAAAAACTTTTCAAAATTCATTAATAGAAAATGTGCAGTAAAAATAGTTAGATATTCAAAAATTGTCTTTTATCAAAAACTGCTTTTGATTTGGAGCTCCTCAATTTTGATAATTGAAAATTTTTTGTTATATTCTGTCTCCAACATTATTCTTATAAATCTGTCTACCGGGTGTCAACGAATTTATTAGACAAGCCATAACTCCTAGAGTATAAGACATATTAGACAATTTGTCAATGTATAAATATTTTTGGAAGTGGTGTAAAAAGGGAGAAGAATGGCAACTAGTTAGACATATTTATTATTTTTACTAGCGCGACCTGACAATAAAAACCTTTTTTAGTTTTAAGATGCTTTGTTCAAGAGAATTGTATTATACTTAGAACAATAAAGCTTTTTTGAAGTTGAAGTATTAAAATGAGATTTGGTATAGGTAAATGGTATGAAAAGAGGAAAGTATGCGTAAACTTTCGTATATTTATTATTATGGAACACTGTATATTTTCACATTTTTGGATTCCTAAGACAATTTAAAGTTAGAATATGACATTTTAAAAAGATTTTAAGCCTACTTGATTTTTTTAGAGCCATTTTTAATATTGCATCTAGGTGGCCATGTTGGGGCAAATTAATCTAGTGACCCTAGGTGATGTTAGAAAAATACAATAGCAAAGATTTAGTGACTAGTAAGAAAGATAGAAATAAAACAATTTGAAAAATGGACATTTTCGAGTCTAACTATTTTTTTTTAATGGCAACTCTTTTAGACAAGCACTTTTTAAATAATAGATTTTTTGAAGGATCTAACGATACCAATTTATTTGCGATCCGATTAAAAATAAAGTCATAACTAACAGATCAGATCTACCTTATGCAATAATACAAATGGCTCTTAAATAATCAAGTAGGCGTAAACACTTGTCAAAATGTCATATTACTATTTACGATTGTCTCAGGAATCCAAAAATGGTAAAATATACAGGGTGTTCCACTTAAAAATTCAAAATTGGAGTGATTTCCGGTTAAACCAGAAATAACCAAAAAGTGAGAAATATGCGAAAACTTTCCTCTTTCTATACCATTCACCCAAATCAAGTCTTATTTTGATATGCCGATTACTCTAGAAGTTATAGCTTGTCTAATAGATTCGTTGACACCCGGTAGATACATTTATGAAAATTTAAAGTTTTATGTTGCCTTTTTTAGTACAAGATGTGTCAATTATGTTTATACTAATCAATTAGTAATGAATATTATGTACAAAAACATTTTTTATTCTTAACTCTACTTAACTGTGGTCTTAAACCTCTCCAACCTCGCCGCTTTCTGTGCTTCTCCATCTGAAGCTTTACCATTACTGGTTACGCCAAACCTTTCTTTGCGCTTTTCCAATTTCTCCTTTTTCTCTATATCTGACATGACACTAGATACAGAAACACCAAATCTTGCAGCTCTCTTTTGTAAAACATCAATACTGGCTTTCTAAAAATATTAAATAACATTTATTTTTGTGACAATATTCACAGAAACACAAAAATATGTCATAGTTACTGATTTTAGCAATGCTGAAGTAGTTAATAGTAATACAATACTTAAATTATAAAGCTGCTAGAGCTCTGTTAACAAAATTCAAACATTTTTGGGCATGTTAAACAGGCATTATGACAGTTTTGAAAAATTATGCTCAAAAGTATGTGCTATTTACAGAAAAAAAATCTATTTGCAAAAAATAAAGGTTTGGTTGGAAAAATAACAATTTAAATTTAAAGTTTTAAATACTCGCTAAAACATACATTCTATCATGGCGCCACTGTTTACATACTCGTGGCGTCACCAAACAGTGGTGTATTTTCTATCATGCAAGCTGTTAGTTAGCATGTCAAAACGGCAAGACTGTCTGTAGTAGTGTGTGCTCTAAGGAGAAAAAGCAAAGAAAATTCAATTTTATTTTTTGGTTGGTTGCAGTATCATGTCATGTACACAAAATTTTTAAACCACATTCAACTATTTTGACCAGTTTACATTATAACATCAAGTTGAAAAAGTTACTTTATCTGATGTTAAACACACTCCAGAAAATTGAAGGCACATAACACAATCCACAAACATATTATATATATATATTTTCTAATGCAACCTTTTTTTTATATATGTATAATTTGTATTTTAATACATTTTCGTCTTGCGGGAAAAATTAGGATTAGTGCTACTGATAAGTTGATACCTGTAATAGTTTTAAGGAAGTAATATTGTACAGCTGTTGACTTTTTCAATAAATTTTGATTGATTGATTTGCATTTGATACTTTAGGCCCCTTTTGTTATAGATATTTTATTTGTTTTCGTGCACAAGTGTTAGGTACTATTTTTCATTTTATTTAGGGACAATTTTATTTTAAACAAGAAACTGTAAAGTGTATAAATTGGGTGTGTTAATGTTATCACACATAAAATCAATCTTGAACTTGTAATTTTGAAGGCAATTTTTTACTCATGACCTTATTTACTCTGATTGGTGTTTTAGGATTTATGGCAGACTTTTAATTTTATAGGTTTATCTATTAAATATAAATTAATTTTTTGCAAAAATTAACCAGTTTTTATATTCCATAAATGTTACTTTAATATGATAAATACAAAATAATAGCAATTTTTAAATGTTGTCATTATGCCTATTGAATAGTGATATCAGCATTGTTGTTAGAATTCCTAGTTTTGCGCTGGTTTTATATCTCAACTGATATTAGAGAATAAATTTTAAATTTAAATAATAAATAAATGACACTAAACCGGAAAACCTATCAATGGGCTGATACCCTTAAGCATACCCAGACCCTTAGATATTGAGGGTAACTGGAAAAAGAATCAAGAGGACAATTCTTTGCGTATTCTGTTTGTCCATTACTTACTCCTTCTGATTTAATACTATTTGAACTATTTGATGTACTAGATGCAGTCACACCAAATCTTTCTGCCCTGGCTACTTTTTTTGCATCATCACTGATTGCTGTAACTCCGAACTTTTTAGCTCTCATTTCTAACCTCTAAAATAAAAAAAAAAAACAAAAAAATAACCATAAAATATAGGCTTTATTAAATTTTAAGGTAATTATTTACAAAATGGATCGCCGATTTGAATGAAATTTGGTATATAGAGGTTTTTGGGGTGCAATATCCCACCATCAAACTTGAAAAGCAAATTTATCCTATTTTAACTTTATTCTCCCATGTTTTTGCAAACAATTCTTGATTTAAGGCTAAATTGGTATTCAATATTTAATTTCCACTTCTTAAATGCCAGAGAAATGGGTTTTTAAGAAGTGGAAATCAAATATTAAGTGCCAATTTAGTGGAAAACTCAAGAATTTAGTGCAAAAAAAGAAGGAATACGGTGAATAAGATAATGAATTTTGGTTAGAAGAAAACAAAACATGTCTGACTAAAAATTCTTTCAGATTCATAATCAAAGGCCCAAAAAATCTTTCTATACCAAAATTCATTAAAATGGGCGATGCGCCTGGTTTGTAAATAATTACCCATTTTAAAAACATTTTTTCTTTTACATATATTTTATTTTAAAAATTAAAAAAAAACTTCTGTAAACTTACCTCCTTGGCAGAGAGTTCAGACAATTTAATAACTTTTTTTCTTCTGATCCACTTCCATTATTTACATTCTCAGTAACTTTTTTTCTTCAGCTGGTTTTGCCTCAGGTTTGGAAGCTTTAGCCATAGCAGCTAGGGTTTCACTTGTATTTCGTTTCAAAATTACTTTTTAGGTGGCCCACCTGTAACTTCTGGTTTGTCCTCTAAATCTGATTTTCTTTTTTGAGCTTTTTTTCTGAAGGTAAATCGTCTAAATCGTTATCTAAGTCATTAATGAGCGATTCTCTCTCATCAATGTGTTCGTCATCATCATCCTGAAATTACAAGATGAAATAATAAAACTGATTTGTAACAAAAAAAAATGGATTTTGGATGGATATTTTAAGACATAATGCAAATGCTTTAAAACTGCACTTCATATTATAAAAAGAACTTATAGTTAATATAAAATGTTTTTATTACTCTGCTTACATTTAAAAGGTCCTCCTCAATATCATCAATAGAATCAGCAGTACCTGTCTCACTTGATTTCATCGCTGCTTGTAGCCTTTCCACAAGTTCGTTTTTGTTGCCGGTAGTACTAAGTCCCCTATTTTTAGTTCCTTTTTAAATCTGGAACCTACAACCAAAATAAACAGTTTTTGACAACTTTTTCTAACCTAAAAGGTGGATGCGATGAAAACAAACAAAATACGTAAATGTGCTTGGAACTATTATAAGGCACGCATGGTTTACACTTTATAGAGAACAAAAATTAGCCATATAAGCTTTTATTTACCTTTAATTTGGAAATATCCAACGTGGAAACTTCGTCCAATGATTCGTCCGCCATTTTTATAAATTTTAACGAGCAATATTGCCAACTAAACTTAACCGCTTTTCGCTTTTCTCTCAAAGGTTAGGAAAATGCTGACAACTTTAAAACATTAAAATTAACCTACGTACGTGCGGCAACGTTGCCAATGGGCTGCCTGTAAAATAAATTTGTAAGACTATACTCTGTTCACTATAAATTGAGGAAACACCTGAACAAAAAAATGTATTTCAATTGTTTAAAAAGTCAGTAACCCAAGTTACCAAAATAAAAATGTATTTTATTGGTTTAAAAATACAGTAACCGGAGTTACTTGCTAGGTATTTATTATCAATTTATAGTGGCCAAAGTTTTAGTAGTTTTACCTAAGCACAATTATTGCGTTCTTTAAATCTTATTTAAAATTCTAAGGAGTTTAATTTCTTACGCAACGCGCTGTTCCGGACAATTAAGCGAGAATCTTTGTTGTAGGTTGTAGTTCTTCCAAACGTACACTGCGTAAATGGCCGGCCGAAACCGCAAACATTAAATTTTTGATCCGATTTGAAATATAAACTGTCACAACCAATGACAACGTAAACATTTATAATGTCGTATTTTTTAGTTTATTTGTTTTGTGGGAGTGGAAATTGAAATAAAATAATATTTGCCTTTTCTCAAAAAAATAAAATAATTTAAGATTTTAAGAAAATTAAACTTTTTATATACTGTGAAGAAGTATTCTGCCCTTGCATAATATAATAAAAGTTAAGATTACTTTAAAAGAACTAAATTATCAAAATATTTGAAATAATAATACATTTTTAATTTACTTACTATACAGAGAAGCTTGCAATAAAATATTTATTAAATATCTTTAATCTGGAGAAAAGCCAAATATTATTTTGTTTAAATTTATAATGTCCGACCAGTGTGTCCGACCGATTAATCGGTCAAAAATCTGATGTTTGCGGCTGGCCTAATACTCAAACTGACTCAAACCAACAAAAAATAAAATTTAACTTCACATGTATTTCTCCATGTATGTAAATGTCAACTAACTGCAACTAACTAAAAAATTACCCTGTCACTAACACTGATCTCGATGGATTGCCAATGTTATAACCTGCGCGAAACAAAAGTTACATTTCATGGGCGAAAAAACCGGTGCGTGTGCAAGCCAGTTAAGGGTTAACGGGGCCGTGTCCACCGGGTGGTACAAGTGGTGCAAGACACCAGGGCGCAACGCTGCGGGGGCGGAATATTGTGAATTAAAAGGCAGAAAATTTTGAAATGAAGGGCGATACTTGGGAAAGAAATTTTTTAAAACAAAAACAGTGTCAATAAAAAGAGGGTAGCTTTTTTTTGGTCTTTAAAATTTTTTATACCTCCATTAACATTTTCATGTAGGGGCGGGAAATAATTTTTTGCACCACGGCGCGAGTCACCCTAGGAACGGCCCTGAGGGTAAACGCATCCGGCCCCAAACTATCCGCATTATAGGAAAGAATTTGTTGACGGCGTCCTGGTTTTCTGTTCGAAGTACGGTAGCTAATGAGCGTTACGGTCAGACCGCTGACGAAGGGTACGGGGTGCCGGTGTTTGTATTTTGCAACGGCTTTTAAGTGCGCATGTTCGACCACCCACTGAGCGAGGTCGTAAAAATCCGAAAAATGCTTCTTGCCACTGCGGATCTAAATGTAGGTTATCTATGGTCACTAATCGATACGCGCCAGTCAAGATATTAACGCAATGTAGAGAAATTTAACTGTATTAATAGTGGTTTAAAAGGACTTTTTAATTTAGTTATGAATGATTCAATGCGCTGTAATTCAAATACTGCTCAAGAAAAAAATTACAAATTTAAATTTAATTGAAAACAGCCCACTGCAGCGTTGCCAACTGTATTTGTTAACTTTTTTTAAGACAGCCTTTATTATTTTTTCTTTCAATTATTTTGTTAACATATCCGACTTGAACATATCAAAGTTTTCAGTTATTGTAATAAAGATATATTTTTATAAAGTGTCTGTCTTGAGCCTGGAAAATCCAAATAAAAATATTAAAGTGGACAATAAAATTATATTTTACAGTAGACTACTTTCAAAATTTTAAAACAACCGCCCAACGCCAACTTCACACGTCAGTTCGTTGACTTTTGAACTTTCTGTCAAACGGCAAATTTTCTCGATTTCGTGTTGTTCAAAACCTATTCAACATGGCGTCTTGTTTCTGGTTCTAATCAACCCGAAAATGTGTGCGGTTTTACAGAAGTTAAACTTGTGAATTTTGTGCATTCTTTTTAAAAAAATGAGCTCGTTGCAATACGTTGTGCATCCCTTACCGGGAACTGAAGAACAATTTAACGACAGGTAAGCGTACGGGGTAAAAAGTTATGCAGTATTATCATGGAGGACGATATCCTCCATTTTCGTTTTAATGTCGTTTAGAATCAGAAAAGGCATGTGTATTGTTATAAAGCGAATAATTTTTTGATACCACGCCTTGTATTACTTTTAAGTGTGATAGTTTTCTTATTTAAGTATGCTTTAGGTGTTTTTATTAAAATTCTATTGGCATTACTTTTCCTTTGTCCCTCTACCTTCCAGGGATTTTTCTGGGACACAAACTGCGTTTTGAAGTTTTCGAGTTTCTCTGCAAAATGGAATATTCCATTGACTGACATATGCCTAGAAATTCCATGATAAAGAAAGCTTTTATCAATGTTTATTTTAAGTATTTACATGTTTTGTTTTGAAAGTCAAGACAAAATTTTCACTCAGGCAAAAATATTAACATATTTTAATATTTTTGCATGAGGGAAATTGTGTCTTCGATTTTTCTCACTGGTCTTTAGAGATTAAATGTCCAATTTGTTTTATCCTAAGTCTGAAAAATTTAAAATATTATCTAATATTTACCTTAGGGGATAAAATAGTGATAACAAATAATATTAATACCATGATAGAAAAAAGGCATGTCATGCACGGTAACACTGGAAGTTTTTTTAAATTTTCTATTATAATTATAAATTTTATTACTTAATTTTTACCTAAATTTTCAGTTTATTTGGAATACTACAGATTATACAGGTGTCTGGGAAAATGTGGGAAATCTCTCGCACAGGTATGGAACAGATGAAAATAACACGACAAGTTCCTATAAAATTTTCCGTTTAAGCCCCCTGCGGAGATATGATCCCCTAAAGGGGGCAGCTAGAAATTGATTTTTCGTGAATAACTTTTAAAGCGCTCTGTATAATTTGATAATATTTTAGTACGATGCATACTAGTAAAGACCTCTTAACTGTATGGTGAAGACACAAAAAATATGTTTTTGGGTAGTTTAAACCTTTTGCTAAAAAAAAGGTACTCTTGTTTGACATCGATAAAATGAGCCGTTTTCGAGTAAAAAATTATTTTAACAATAAGAGTTTATTTTTGTTTAATAATAAAATATTTTATTTTCGATGTAATTTGTAATTTTTGATTCAGTATTGAAGTCCTCTCGTAGCATGGGTTTTTAGGGTCTGATCACGAATCTCAAAGAATTTGTAGATGGACACGTTTTTTTCTCTAAATATTTATTATTAAACTTGAATAGAAACCTAACCTAAATTCACCATATTCCTTCTTCTTTTTGCACGCAATTCTTGTGTTTTTTCTTGAATTGGCAACTAATATTTGATTTTCACCTCTTAAAAACCCATTTTTCTATTTATTTTACTCACTTTTTTCATAAAGTTGCAAAGTTTCACTTTCAATCATTTCAGTCTCAGATTGAATTGATCAAAGTGAATCTTTACAATTTTATGGAAAGAGGGGAAAAATAAATAAAACAAATAGGTTTTTAAAGGTGGAAATCAAATGTTAAATGCCAGTTTAGCTTTAAATCAAGAATTGTTTGCAAAAAGAAGGAGGAATATGGTAAAAATAAGGTACATTTGCTTTTCAACTTTTATAATGGATATCTCAAAATGAGATGTGTCCGCTAAAAATTCTTTTAGATTTCAGATCAACGCCCCAAAAATCCCTGTATACCAAATTTCATTAAAAACGGCGATGCGTCCGGTTTGTAAAAATTAGCTTTAAAAATGTTATTTTTGTAACTCTGACCATTAAAATCACTTTTATTTTTCATATACAGGACTTCCGGAAATTATGCATTAGGATTTCAGTGGGCGATTCTGCACGGAAAATTAATGAAACAAACTTCATTAAAAAAATTTGAAAACTTAAAATTAACGGAGATACAGGATGTTGAAAATTTTTTTGTTTTTTTAATAACTTTAGTGTACTGATTTTCGCCAAATTTACATATCACTAATGATTCTTTGTATTCACCCTATTAATTTGACGCCAGTAGTCAATGCCAAAGGGTTTAACTGTTTTTAAATTTAGAAAAATTACTTAAAACTTTTGAATATAAAAGGTTCTCTTGTTGCATTAACTTAAAATGAACGGTTTCCGAGAAAAACGACTTTAAACATTTACATAGGTTTAATTAGAAATTCTAATTTTTAAAATTAACAAAGCAAGCTTTGAAAACAAACGTTGTTTATCGTTTTTAATTTTTTATTTACATGTATGTAAAATTTGTCGAAAGTCAGTTCACTATAAAAAAATTTATTAGAAAAATAATGTTAACAAAATTAACGTTCTGTATCTCCGTTAATTTTTAGTTTTTGAAAAAAGTTGTATAAAAGTTTGTTGCATTCATTTTCGGGCAGAATCGCCAACAGAAATCCTGACACGTAATTTCCGGACACACTGTATAGGTATTCAAAAATAAAAATATCCATGTTAAATAGTTTTTAAAAATTATTTTGGTATAAAAATAAAGGGGTATCTTATTCACAATTATTCTCTTTAGAGTGCATGCATAATTGAACGATTACTCATATTTTAATTATATTCGAACATAAATAATGAGATGACTGTTAAGTACCATTAAAAAACATGGTGTAATACTAATAAGTCATAGGGCTAAAATATTTCTTTTATAATTCTGTATGCAACTTAAAAACTAATAATTAAATATACAAAAACATTAAAAAAAAGAGGGTTGTATTTTTTACAAGATGAATGTAAACGTAAAACTAAATTTACCCTATGTGAATAAGTAATTCCATAAAGGGTTTGTGGCCTTAACTACGGATTTAGAATATTAGTAGACAGTAATATTCTTAACAATGTGCCCCATATAAAAGCAGCCAGTAAACAATTTGATCCAATTTTCATATTTGACTATAATTTGATTATTTACCTGCTACTTTATTCTTATACAGGGTGGCTTAATAACAAACCTTAAAGAGTATTTCTTAAATGATATTGGATTTACATAAAAAATGCCCTAAGGGGTGTAATGACTCTGGTCATCTTGGAATTCAATAGTTTTCTTCTTAGCAAACTAGTTTAGATTATCTTTTGAATTTTTGTATTGTTAATATGCAATTTTTAACAGATGTCATTTACATGTTTACCCATATTTATTTAACATTCTAAATACATCTAATTACAAGATAAAAATGAAGTTGTCAAAATGTTAATAACATTAAAAATATGAGGAAAGGTTTACTAATAATATAATTTTTATAAACTTTCACTTTTTTGTAGCCAATTACTCTACTAGAAAAAGAATGTCACTCTCGGTGTTGTTTAAAAAAAACTTAAAATCAATTGACATAATTTTAACAGCCATATTCACCAATCTCTAATAAATATATTTCAGTCTGATTATCGTTTGACTGTCAGATAAAGTAACGTTAACTTTTATATTTTGAAATAAAAATTCCAGAGATTTTGAGCTCTGTATGTTAATTTTTTTTTGTTGGGAATGAGTTAGTTGTAGCATTTAATATGAAGTCAATATGTAGTAAATACCAGCTTAAAGAAAAAAAAATTAAATCTTAGTTAAACGGATAACTATCAGGCTGACAACTATGAGAGTGGTGAATACGGCTGTAAGAAACATAGGATAACTAATATTTTTAAAATTTGATTCTCTCTCTGAAAAAAACTACATAAGGTTTTAAAAAAAATCATTCTAATATTTTTTTGCAGGTTAAAGGAAGTTGCTGATAGAATTAATCGTTTAGGACACAATTTACACCCGGCTCTGTCAAATCTTCGTGTAGGCATCAAGAAAATATGCCTAGGTTCAACATACATTGCATTGTTGTTAGAAGATGGACGTGTTTGTAGGGTATCTTACAATATTCTTTCTGATAGACTAGATTTGAGCAAGAATGATTCCAAAAGGTAAGTAGAATAGTTTTTTATTATAAAAGCTGGTGTATCATTTAGCTTTAAAAGTATACTTTGTATTTATACATTTAGATAGAACATTTGTTTTTGTATTGTATTACAATATAAATAAATTTAGAAATTTCTTCCAAATAACACATTATTTTGAATTATTTTATATTAAACTTTCTTGTCTTGCTAAACGAACTCAATTTTACTCTACAAAAGTTGTTTACTTAAACTTAATACCAGTAATTTATTTTACAAAGAAGTAAGTTATCCAAAAGGTATAGAAGGTCATGGCTTCCATATCAGTCTTTATTTGATTTTGGGCTTTTGCTCTTAGGTGAATTATGATGCAAATAATTCTAATAAATAAAAAAATTAGTGAATAGTGACCATTAAGGACATTAAATGTTTCATTTATATCTCTTTTTCAGACCTGGGTGTCATAAACTAAGGCAGCTTACATATTATATTTTCTTGATATGACCCATTTTGAGTTTCAAGTGATATTTGTCGATATACCTGTCAATGCAAATTAATAATAATAAGATATGTAATTTCAATGACATAAAATTTATTTATTAATACTAAATAGAAAAAATTGCTTTTTAATGTTTCAAAATTATTAGAGCATTACTCTACAATTGTTTCGCCTGTAGAGTAATGCTCTAATAATTTTTGAAACATTAAAAAGCAATTTTTCTATTTAGTATTAATATTTAAAAAATGTTTCACAAGAAACCAACTGCCGATACAATTCAGTGTAATAAAATTTATTATTTAACGATTTGGAGAATGCTATAATAAATGCTCAGATGATCCTTATCAAAGATGTATAACAAAATAACAATACAGGTCAGGGTTGCCACTAACCTGGAAATCCTGGAAAACCTGAATTTTGAGGGAATTTAGCACATTTTATGGAAATGACAGGAATCATCTTAAAATTTTATCAAATATCATGGAAAACCATTAACAATAAGCTGCCTATTTCAAAATATAATGTTCTCTTTTAAAAGCGTAAAAAAACCTAAAAAATTACAATTTTGGTATTAAATAACCTGTAGTTTTCTGAAAATTTTAAATACAAAACTTGGATGCAATCCTGTGCATGGGACTATATCTGTAGATAAATTTTAAATAAATTTTTGTGTACCATAAATGTTATATTATGTCATTTAATTTATATACTAATAAAGTTATTTTTGCTTCACTAAATGCACAACATTTAAATTACTGTTGTATGAAAATGTATGTTCTTTACAACAGTGTAATTTAAATACATTTTAAGATCTGGGAATTTTATGTACTAAGTATTAGGTAGCATTAAATGTTTCAAGTTCCTTTTCAATATAATTTTTTTATTTTATCAATTAATTGATGTCTTAGAAATGGTTAAATATAGAGAGTTTAGAATAAGTACAATTGGATGTGATATTTTTAATGGTTACTAGAGATCCATAATTTGCTGTTATGTTGTGGGTCTCAGATAGATGAGAAAAAATATGTTATTTGCAAATATGCTCTATAAAATAGTATGTTGCAACTGAAAAAATAAATAATAACCGAAACAAAATGTCATAAAACATAGCAATTAATAAATCGGCATCTTGAAAACATTTTCTGTTACCTAAAACATAGTATCATAAGGTAATTGCACCAGTTATTAAGGTGGGTTTATAGCTAAGAACTTCACGATTGCTGTTATTTTATGTACCACTTTAAAAACTCTATGTGCAATTAAGTTATGCCCAGACTTAAATTACACGCACACAATTATTCCTAACCCATAACCTTTACCACACAACCAAAGATCTTGGTTGTTGCGCAGCTCGGGCGGAGCTGGCGGAGGCGGTTCGGGCGGTGGATCCGGGTCAGGTGGCGGTGCAGGCGGTAAGCCGGCTGGAAATGTACGCAGCTGCAGGACAAGGGCCAATACCAGATTGATTCCTGGACAGAGAAGCAGTCGGGGTGGCACTGCTAATAGTGGTAAGTCATTTAAAAATATGTTCTGATTTATATTTTGTTTGATGTTAATCTATGGATTAACTAATAATGAATAATTTCACAAATAATTCTTATTTTTTAATAAAAGTGCTAGTTAAATCATATTCTGAAATGCAAACCAGAGTTTTGTCATTGTTTATAGGCACTGTCACTGAATGTCAACATGTATTTAGGCATAGGCCTTTGTGGGATGATATATATATATATATATATATATATATATATATATATATATATATATATATATATATATATATATATATGCATTTAAGATGATATTGTAAAACTTTTAAAATTTTTCCTTCATTAACATAAAAGATATTAGATCTGTTCGTAGAGAAATCAAAAACTAGTCATCGCCAATCAGATTTTACAAATACATCTGGTGAGCAGTTGGGAACCGGTCACCTGACTAAATAATAATACCCGATTAGCACTGATTTCTCTACGAACAGGGCTATTAGCTGCTGTCCATGAAACGACACAATGGGGTTTTAAATTTACTTTAATAACATATCTCCTCTCTATATGAACTAAATTTCATTAAAAAAAAATGAAAACGTAATTTTTTACAGGGGTATAAACACGAGACATCGGTTTTTTGTAATTTCTTCACGGTTTTTTACCAATTTTAAAATACTTACGGCAATGATATTACTACTGGCTTTAGTTCAAATAGAGCCTAATTATACATTATGTCCACGGATGGACTTTACAATAGGACAAATGGACCAAAAATTTAAATGTTTAAAAAAGTGGTGTATGGCAACTGCTTTTGCTTGGTAGAAAAACAAGATCACGTTGAGAAATTTGTTTTGTTTTGTACAGGAGCTCTAAAAACTACCAAAACCTGAAAATGGACCAAGACAAAATTACCTTTATTCTTTTATTTTAAATAATTTAGCAGTATGTTAAATAAACCCCCTCCATTTCTGAAATTTTACATATAATAAAGAAAATTTTGATTTTAGGGTCATATTTTTTTAAATCATTTTTCACCTTTAATACGTAATTTACCTTGTTTTAATACAACGCAATAATTAATGTCAAAGTTGTCAAATATATTTTAATACAGAAATGTAAAACCACGTAAATTAAGTAAAAAAGGTGTAAAACATGATTAAAATAATATTAATGATACCAAAAAAAAAATCTTTATTTATTTTATGTGAAATTTCAGATATCGGAATCTTATTTTATTCTAGAACCTTTTTTATTTGAGATTTTGCTAAATTAGTAAAAATAAAGGTAGTTTTGTCTAGGTCCATTTTTACATTTTTGTAGTTTTTGGAGCCCTCGTACAAAACAAAACAAATTTCTTAACGTAAATCTTGTTTTTTTTTAAGAAGCAAAAGCAGTTGCCATACACAACTTTTTTAAACATTTAAATTTTTGATCCATTTGTCCTATTGTAAAGTCTATCCATGGACATACTGTATAAAGAAAGTATCTGCCAATTATTAGAATGATTGGTCAAAAACTTTTTAAGCTAGAGTGTACGCAAATTCAAAAAAGCCATTTCGAGAAAAACGCGTTTACAAACCGCGTGGTCCGCCATGTTCACTTAAACTCTCTCGTAACACCAAAACAAATTGAAATTTTTCTTTATAACTTTTGGAACTTATTCTTCTATGGGTATACTAACAACAGAACCATCTAAACCTATTTCTCCCCTTAATTAGATATTTGACATCACTAATAAAATAGTAACTAAAGTATTTGTAATTTATTATTGGTATACTTTCAGACAACTCTGCACATACATTTTCTGCCTTGTCAGTAATTTTTTTTTTTATGTGTCCCTTATTAGCTTGTATCTATAGAAAAAGTATTTTTTTACATGTCTCACATTATAGTAAACATAAAAATTACTATAGTCTCATCGAAGCGCCATTTACTCCCTGTGGAGTTAAGGCGCCTAATGATTACCTATTTTTTATTTTTTCACACAGTATTGCAACCCAAATATCAACCCTCTTTTCCTCATGTACCAATAGGTAGCCGGGGCGCCCCCGTCATTATAGGCACTTCAACTTCAGGCAGTGGAAGACCCATGGTAACTGTTCCCGCTCCATATGTACCGGAAGAATTGGTGTCGCAGGCCCAGGTTGTGTTGCAAGGAAAAAGTCGGAATTTAATCATAAGAGAATTACAGGTAAAATTTAAACGTTATATTGTGTATGTTAATGAAATTTATAGCGATACAACTCTGTAGCCAAGCTGTAATGCTTGAGATTGTTGAATAGATAGTTTTTTAAATTTTATTTTGAATGGCACTTTGACATTCGAGAAGCACATATTATATTTTATTGCAAAGGTTAAGCTGAATTTATAGATTGACTTTTCTGTTTCCGTTTGCTATTTGACGTTTCAGTTTTTGATATGGTATATGGAAACGGCAAGCAGAAAATATAAATTGACAAATGGAAAGTTGTTGTTTTATCTTCTAACTAAAAAGTCAAACGGAAAACGGAAACGTCAATCTATAAATACAGGTTTAGAATACAGTTTTGGACATTTACTTTTTAAAACTGGAATATCCCAAGTATCTGTTGTAATTGAGCAGATACAACTTTCTCTTGGGCAATCGCAAATAAAGTTATTTGGATATTAGGTTTTTAGACAGTTAAAAATTAATGGGTAATTAACTTTTTTGTTTTGTTTTACAGAGAACTAACTTGGACGTTAACTTGGCAGTAAACAATCTTCTCTCACGAGACGACGAGGAAGGTGAAGAGGGAGATGATGCGGCGGATTCCTACGTTCCAGAGGATCTAATTTCTCTTTTGGACGGTGGATTCCATTCCGATCACTCTGTTATTATTGATGCAGACGCTATGTTTTCTGAAGATATGTTTGGATATGCTGGAATTAGAAAGTAAGTTAAAAAAATTGTTTTTATTTAGATTACAATGAAAGCAGAGAAGAATTTTTGTTTTATTACTAAGATATTTTTTCTTTTTAGTCGTAGTAGTGGTGGACGAAGTGCTGGCCGTCTACCCGACAGAGACGCCCCTCCAGGAGGTGGCGGTGCCACTGGGCCTGATAGAGACAGAGAAAACTTTTCCAGATGGCGAGAGAGACAATATTTTGGTCCCCGCAAGTGGTTGGAAACTGCTCTCAGGGAAAGCCCTTATGAAAAAGATTCAGGTGAGCTTTTAGAAGTTAATAAGTAAATAGTTATTTTTCTTTGATTAATGAAATATGTCTTGTTTTACAAAAATTATTTTTTTTTTAGATCACAAGAAAAAGGACAATGCTTGCCCATTATGGATTTCAGATGACCTTGAGTTCTGGCCAGAGCCTGCTCCAAAATTTAGCCAAATTGCCACACTGTACAGTGAATTGATTGCTCTTTCTACAAATGGGCAACTGTATCAGTGGAAATGGAATGAACATGAACCCTATAAACATCCTGAGGTATAAATAGATTTAATTAAAAGAAATCTTATGCATCTGAACTACTCAAGCAGTTAACATAAAACCGTCATCAAACTTACTTACCATAACCGAAAAGAACCATTTAATTCAAATTTAATTGTCGTCAGGTTGGTCGAAATGCGTCTTAGCTTGCGACGTTGCCTTACTTTGTTCGACTTTCTACTCAAATGTTCTGTCGCTTTGTTGTTGTTTTTTCGTGTATTAACATTGTTATGGACTTTAAAAATGAGTGTTCAGTTTAAAGAATTTTATAAAATTAGGGATATTTAATTTAGTCTGATAGTTTATTTGAATAATTTACCTTAATTTATTCAAGTTTATTCATCACCTTCAAAGATTTCCGAAAACATTCAAGTTATCCACTTTTCACTTTACTATAAAAGGGCGATGGAAATCCTGGGAGTAGTATTATAGTTTCGATTTTTGTAGTGTTTACTTTGAGACATTGACAACTAGCATTTTGTCGTAGTTGTAACCATAGTTGTTTTATTGTTAATAAAACGTATAAAATCGAAACCACATGTTTTTATACGAGGTGTTTTGAAAAAATACTATTTTTTCTGTTATTTTAATCATAAAAACATAACAACCTAATATTTGTGTATTATTATCACAAGCTGGCAACTATGTCGATATTTTACGTCACTCAAGGGGTATGACGTGCATCCGAAATTGTTTTGAATTCACTATCATCAATTTTAGGCGTTCAACCAAATATAACCGCGGTAATAATTGGTGACCACTTTGACACGTATAATACATTGTTTAAACGTCAACATAACCGATTGGTAAATACCGTTTTAGAATTGGTTCTTCGCCTAAAATTGATGTATAAAACAACTCGGCTACTAACAAACAATACACTCTCTAATAGAGATAACTTGTTTTCCGTGATTTTTGAGGACATACAATATTTTCAGGTTGCATTTTTCACCTCAAAAAAAAGGCAAAAAGTTCTTGTTACACACAAAAATAATTGTATTGCAATTGCAATATATTCAAACAAAAATGAGCACATGTAGAAGCCATATTAGAAATTAAAATTATATTTATGTTTCTTATTTTAGAATCCAAATATACATCACCCGAAGACGATCCCCCTAAATCTCACTAGTGAGAAAATCGTTCACCTATCTGCATGTTCTACTCGATGCTCCGTTGCCAGCGAATCTGGAAAAGTGGCAACATGGCTGGACGAACTTCTCGCTCCCGCCGCTAGTAAGTTAGAGCACGCCGCTCAGGCTTACAGCGAGTTCCAAAATGACAAGATTGTGGCGCTTCACACATGTCCCTTGTACACAGTAGCTAAATTAGAAAGTGGAGCTTTGTATTGGTGGTAAGTGAAAAATAAGTTTTCCTACGACCACAAAGAAAAATGACATACAACACACTCCTTGATCCTTTAGAAAACGAATAATATCACACGCGTGTTGGAATCTACTTTTTCTACGATTGCTATGAAAAGTGTCTAAAAACGCACGTCAAACAGGATCTTAAAAGGACTTATTTTACATGACAGTCAAAAATAATTTAGTAATGAGGTGTTTTCACATAATTTGAAAAAATTTAATTATAAAGAAATAACAGTGCTGGCACTTTTGTAAGGTAACTAAAATTAAATTTTTAAATACATGCTTTTATATACAATTAAAGGTAATTTATTTATTTTGATTTTATAACACGGACATTGATTTACATCCAATTTTTTGTCAGATTTTCTTGTGTGTGTGTTGAAATTAATGATAGAAAAAAAAACCTGGGATTTTTGGTGTATATTTTTTGGTCCTAGGAAAAATATTGTACATGACTTGTGACGAAAGTTATTTTCACACTCGTGGTATTGTCGAACTCGGCTATCGGCTCGTGCGACGACAACATTCCCACTCTTGTGAAATATAACACTTTCGACATTTGTTTAAAATATACTAATTTATATAGTAAAATTTTTATTATGTTTGGACGGTGTTGTAATAAATGTTTTTTGTTTTGATAATATCAGGGGAGTATTACCCTTCGTCCAAAGAAAACGCTTATGGGAGAAATACAGAGCCAAATGTCGAAAACAGCGTCCGTCGACAAACCAATCTGAAATTGTCGCTGGGTCTCAAGTTTGCATGAAAAACAGTCCCATGTATCAACCAGGTGCTATAGGTAAGAGGTTCTAAGATAGTTCATTATTTATTTGTTAATAAATGGCCCATTCACCTTATTATAAGGTCAACAAAGGAGGAGTAAAGAAAAAAATATATAAAACTTTACTTTTGCTTTTAAACTCTAAAAATATTGTTTCAGGCTTCTAAAATGTTATATTTTTCATATAAATACTTTGATTGTAGCAAGTTTTCTTACTTGTCATTAGATGACGTTAAATAAGGTTGTTTTATTATATCTTTGGTCTTAGGCTTTACCGTTGCCGCTGGTGTACCGAAAATGGGCCAGTTGCAGAACGCAGCCTGGACACTAAGTGACACCTGTACCTTTAAGATAATGAACGTTCAGACACAAACCACGACCGATAAATCTAATAGAGAAGAGAGAGCTGGATCAAGTGGATCTGGATTATGTAAGTGATTGAAGTAGTTATTTTGAGGGCTAAAATAAATGCAATATTTTCTTATTTGGCTGCTTATACTTTTCTTTTATTGTGTAAAATTTTTTTATTTTATACCAGGGTCCAAATAGTATTTAATTCTTTCTTCCTTTTTTAGATGCAATTAAGAAAGGAACTACTAGCAAGAGGACCGAAGAAGCTATTATAGAAAGTAAGTAAATTTCTGTTGCTATCGGCGTCTATTTTATATTGATTATAGTTTAACAGAATGTGATTTAATTAATAAACATTTTATTTTTGTTGACTTGTGTTATCATTACAAAGATAACCTTACACATACTTAAATTTGTACTCCATTAAGTGATATATAACTTCCATTTTTTTATATATTAGGTTAACTGATTTATTTACATGTTGGTTTGTTTTCAGCATCCAGCTCAAAGAGCTCCAGTACTAAAGAAAATACTGACAGATTAGATATGCCTCCACCACCATCACCAGCTTCAAGTACTTGCAGTGATACAGGCAGTACTAGTCACAGTAAGTTTTTGCTCTACAAAACAAACAAAAATATTTAAAATACACTGTTGCAATTTTTTTTTTAGAACGACAGAAAAAACTTGTCGTCACAGTGTCCGACATTAATAACGACACCCGGAAAGACGAAGAAGAGTGGCACCTTCGTGACGTTATCTTTGTTGAAGACAATCGTAACGTCCCCACTGGTAAAGTGTTAAAAGTAGATGGCGCTTTCGCCGCCGTTCGCTTCCCATCCTCTCATTCCCGAGAGAAGGATAGTGCCAAGGATGTAGATGATATTTTCCAGGATTGTCGACTGATGAGAAAAGATGAGTTACAGGTAAGACTAGTTGGTGTTCTGAAATTTTGTTAGCTGACTTTCTACACAACATCTGATAATGTTGTAGTTTAAGGGGTTATCCCATGTGACATGCGTGTTTTTTGGGGATTTTTTAAGATTTTTTTCTACGATCAGTAAATAGTTGGAGTTATTACCATGTATTTTGACAGTATAAATATAAATTTTAAGCTAAAAATATTGTGTAGAACAATAGTTACAGCTTTCTGAACGACCCCGCCTTGAAAAGATGGGCTCGCACTTTCTTCACGATTCCAGCTGATTGGCTTATCTGAACCAAAAAAAAATTAGCGGCGTTTTAATCTGTAAGCCTAAATGCACGAAATAAACTATGATCAAATAAATATATTAACTTTTGGTAGACATTTAAAAAAATTCGTGAATTTTGCGTTTTTTTTTCTTTTGCTATAAAAAAATCGAAAATTTGGGAATTTTTGATCGATACAGTTCATTCCATGCGTTTACATGTGCTTAGTGTACCCTACAAATTTCAAGTCATTTGGTAGAGCGGTTTTTGAAATATGATGGAGGAATGTTTAAAAAACACAGTTTTGAGGAAAACGCGTTTATAGTTTCAATTGCGCTTGAAACTAAAAAAATCTCAACTTACCCTCAATTGGCGATGCCTGGTCTATAGGGTATTCCTTTTAATTCATAGTGAAAATCAATGAAAATTTGGTGATGCCCCTTGTATAATACATTAAAACGTCGAAAAGCAAAAGAGTGCTTTTTTTTTTTTGGTAAAATTGTGTATCTTTCAGGTCATAAAATCGAGCTCAAACTCCAGAGTTCCAGACTGTTTCCAGCGTACACCCAGAAGGGTTCAGATATCAGAAAACGTTGGACAAATTTTAACCGTAGCTGTAGACGGCCAAGGTGTACACGCCATAGTAAGAAATGGCACAAAGTTGAGCTACACCATTTTTAACATCAGCAGCGGAAGAGTCGAGCAAGACAACCCTTTTCCGAGCGACACCGCCGCTTTTATGGGGCTCTATCCTTCATTGATAAATTTAGCTTGTGCCGGCGAGGTAAGTGACCAATTACCTATAAAAAATAGTTGAATAATTATTAACTTCTTAATATGAAAGCAAAAAATACTATTGTTTGCTTCAAACTCATAAGCTATGAGTGAACTTATAATAAAGGTTTTTTTTTAAATTTACATTTTTATTTTAAAAGCCGACGTTTCAAGTGGTATCTCCAGTCGTCTTCAGGCGAATATTACACTTACATGCATATTTGACTTATTCAAACTCTAAGCGTTCTAAGAGATCAGGTGGGGGATGTAGGGTATGTGAATTTGATAAGTCATACATAG
>JACEGR010004303.1:0-89428 GCA_014170235.1 Listronotus bonariensis
AGAAGTACATTCTATGTAATAAAACTAATTTACGAGAAAAAGCTTTTTGTAGAGAATTTAATTTTCTTTAAGAATATATCGTGGTAAAAAATTTTCAGATTAACGATGTGCGAGTTTTTCTTAAAATAGAAGATTGTTGTCAAAATTCTGTTAGTCGCAATGCATTAGTAATGATACACTAAAGAAAAATATGTACATTTACAACGGAATTTTACTCCTTTGTGATGGTATTTTTTCACTTAAAATGTTTAAAATGCCTAAATTACATTTAAATTATTGTAATATTACTTCTAATAAAGAAAATTACACAAATGACTGTGGCTACATATAACCAATGACCGACTGCGTAATTTCACACAATTTTATTTAGCGCACTGAAAAAATAATCTATATTTACAACGGAATTTTACTTCTTTGTGATGGTATTTTAACACAAAAAATTGTATAATGAGCCCAAATTACATTTTACTGTGTAAAAATACATTTTACATTATTGTAATATTACTTTCCAATAAGAAATTTCACACATATTACTGGAGTTTTAAATAACCAATGACTCAATATGTAATTTCACACAACTTTTTAGCGCACTGAAAAATTATTTATAATTACAACCGAATTTTACTTCTTTGTGATGGTATTTTAACACAAAAAATGTATAATGAGCCAAAATTACACTTTACTGTATAAAAATACATTACCATTATTATTGTAATATTACTTTCTAATAAGATATTTCACACATATGACTGTGGCTTTATATAACCAATTATCCAATGTGTAATTTTAGCAAAGAAAAAAATATGAGTATACATTTGTGTGTTTATTTAAAAACTTACCACTTAAGTTTTTTTGCAAAAAGGGACCGATTTGAGGAAATCGCCGAAACATCTTCTATGTACATCTAAATTTTTTAGTTTTGGAAATATGGCCTTCCGAATCAGATATTTAGGTAATATGTAAAGTACCGCCATTTTGTAGTGAGTAAATATATTAACTTTATATTCTAGGGCTATAAAGTACTCGTTAGGAGCTTTAAAATGATAATAACTTGATCCCCATTTTCATTTAAGAATTGTTTGGTGGTGACTCTGGTGGTGAAGGGGTCGACGGGGCACCGTCTTATGTTTTGTAAACAACGATCCTCTTCAATAAATATCTTAACGTGCATCTTGTTTTTCTACGAAGCAAAAACAGTTGCCATACGAATTTTTTTTAATATTAAAATTTTTGGTCCATTTGACCTCATAGATAACTTACATTTAGATCCGCAGTGTCAAGAAGCATTTTTCGGATTTTTTAAAACCTCGCGCAGTGGGTGGACGATCATCTGCACTTAAATGCCGTGGCAAAATACAAACACCGGCATCCAGTACCCTTCGTCCGCGGTCTGACCGTAACGCTCATTAGCTACCGTACTTTGAACAGAAAACCAGGAAGACGTTAACAAATTCTTTCCTATAATGCGGATAGTTTGTTTGTCGCTGGATGCGTTTACCCTTAACTGGCTTACGCACAAACCGGTTTTTTGCCCATGTAACTTTTGTTTCGCGCAGGTTATAACATTGGCAATCCATCGAGATCAGTGTTTGTCCTACTGTAAAGTCCATCCGTCGACATACTTATACATATATTCTATCGATGAATTAATTTTAGTAATTAAAAACAAAAATTGTTTTTTAATTTAAGGAATAGGAATTTATTTTTAACTTCCACAAAGCAAACGGAGTAACCAAGTCGCTCTTTCAAGTTAGCATTAGGCAGCGTATTCGGAACTTGCTAATTACTCTTATATTAGAGCATTTGCAACTGCTTAGTTTGATATCTGGCAATGGGCCCAGTGTTGGCACTTTTGGCACACATTATTATCAAGTCTGTTTACTTTCCTATTTAATTGAAATAAAGCTGTCTAAATACACACTCTAGCTTAGATCTTCACTAGCTATTATTACACTGAAAGCTTTAAAGTATTTTAGAAAATAAGAGTTAATTTTCTTGGAGTATTTTTTTAAGTACCGAAAATTTCCAAACTGTTTTAAAAAGTGGACGTAACCGTACAGGGTGGCGCCATTTTGTTGACCTTGCAGGGTATAGCGAAAACTAAAAGAGATAGAACCAATCAGTTTGGATAATCCTAATTTCGATTTTTAAATCAAATTTAGTGGTAAAAGTAAATCAGGACTAATTTGATTCGTTTTGGAGATACAAAGTGTTTTTTTTTAAGTTTGTCAATTTGTTAAGGCACTTATAACTCGCTTGGTATTAAAGAAAGAAAAAAATTGTAGAAAGAAGAGTGTTAGGTATTTTTACGTAGATTTAGTGACGTACTTATATTTTGTCCATTGCCTTTTATTTTAAAGTTATAACACAAACTTGTACTTTCTAAATGGAACACCCTGTATATTTTATCATCAATAGAAAGGTCTCCTTAAAAGCCGTAAAAATACCATATCATAGTTTCGGAAATATAATCATTGTCAAGAGTTTGATGGTAAAATTGGCTTTGTTTTTAATAAAATACCCTGTATATTAAATCGCCAACAAAAATACATTTTAGGGACCTTTTAGAAAATATCACATTCAAAATGATTTTTTTATATTATCGGATATATTAGCTTCAAAATTTTATATGTGTAATGAAAATCATTTACTATTTCTAAGTTTTAGATGGTCATATTGCCAAAAGTATAAGAGATAGACATATCAAATGTGATATTTTGTTAAAGCTGCTTTTAATATATTTTTAATGATAATATACTATACAAATATGGCTACATACTATATACAACAAAAACTAACAACATGCATCTTTTTGTGATAGTTTTTATCTTTTGACATCCCTCAAAGACATATGCCTAAATACCAGAGTACCGTGTGTGTGGGGTTATTAGATGTTTAACCCATCGTTCCCCCTGTTCCGTCAACGTTTTTCAAGCACTGAAATATGCAGTTATGCATTTTACAGCACCTTTTAGACAACGCGGTAGTGCCACCACGGTCGTTATTTTTAAATAACTACTACCTAAATATGTCTCCCCGCTGAGAATCAAACCGGCGACCTCTGGCTTTGAAGATCAAAGCTCTGTCCACTGCGCCACGGAGAAGACACTTTCGGAAATATGACCATTATCAGGATTTTTTAAATAAAATACCCTTTACAGGCTGTTAAAAAATCGCATTCGCACACCATAAGAATCTCATAGGTTTATTTGAAAAAATATTTTAAAACAAACGATACATTAACATTGCCACTTTTTCTTTTCTATAAAATGATGTCACTAAATTTAAGATCCGACGTTTCGTCTTTGAGCCACCATCATTAACTTTGTTTTAAATATGCGGAATACTTTGTTTTAAACTCAATAAACTTGTATTTTAATTTTAAATTACATGATATATCACACTTTACATTTATGCGACGTTCCGAACCGAATTAGCATCATCATTAATCATTTTACCATTACAAATAATGATTTTTCCTTAAACGTTCAAGGAAATTTTCGTTTGCAGATAAGTATGCACACATTTTTTTATGACAGGCTAAAATAAAGTTGATAGAGGCGTTTGATTAAATTAAATGCTTTATTTTATTACGCATAAGTAAATGTATATAAATAATATTAATACTAAATAGGAAAAATTGCTTTTTAATGTTTCAATAATTATTTGAGCATTACTCTACAATCGAGACCAATCATGGAAAATAAAATTTTCTTCTTTTTATAGTTTAATTCACAGACTTGTCACTTTCCCATTAAGTCAATCAAATTTTAACAAAGAAATCTGCATTATTAAACAAATAGCAAGAAACAACGGATATAAAGAATCACTTATTAATAAATTGTTAACAAAGAAAAAACAAAAGTTAATTACTAAAGAGTTTTATAGTATTACAAAACCTAAAAACAATAATTTTAATTTTATCAATTATATACCAAACATCAGCAATAATGTATCCAATAGGCTTGATAAGTTAGGCTGTAAAACTGTGTCTGTAAATAAGAGTAACCTAGGTAGATTATTAGTTAACAATAAAGACAAAACGGAAAAATTAGATATGTCAGTGGTTTATAAAGTTAATTGCAGGACTGTAATGCGAAATATATTGGTCAAAGTGGAAGAAGCATAAAAACAGAATAAAAGAACACAAAACATCAATTTTTAAAAAACACAGGCATTTCAACACATTGTATAGAACAAAAACCACTTTATAGACCTTAATAATGTTAAACTACTCCATAGAGAAAACAAAGGTAAAAATTAAATTTATATGAACAACTAGAAATTAAAAATCACTTATAGTCAATACAACTCTTGCTACTCTACTATTTTTCCTATTTAGTATTAATATTTAAAAAATGTTTCACAAGAAACCAACTGCGGATACAATTCAGTGTATGTATATAAATAACATTAATTTTTATAGCTTGTTAGATAAATAAGAAGTGTTAAAAAAAATGGATTCATACTTACCCTCAAATGAAGATTTTCAAAATTGTTTTGAATAAAAACGTAATTCTTAATGAAAAAATAGTGGATGGTGGTTTTTGTTTCGAAACGTCGCATAAAGGTGATACATCGTTGGATTTAGAAATAAAATACGAGTTTATTAGGTTTAAAACCAAATATTTTGCCTATTTAAAAAAACAAAGGTGATGATGGTGGCTCAAAGACGAAACCCCGGATTTTAAATTTGGTGACATCATTTTATGCAACAGAAAAAGTGGCAATGTTAATGTGTCGTTTGTTTTAAAATATCTCTTTAAATGAAACAAAAAAAAAAAAAACTGTTTCGCAAAATTTTGTTTTTTTTTCAGATAATTCCGGAACGGTTGCGAATTTTAAAGTTTTTAAAAGGCATCAGAATGCGTAACTTTGCCCCAATTTAACCAACTCTGTGTCTCTTACCGGTCCCGAGATCCAAATGGTGTTCCTTAATTTTGTAACAGCCTGTATAGGGTATTTTATTTTAAAAAATCCTGATAATGGTCATATCTCCGAAACTATTAAAAAATATATGCATGTTGTTAGTTTTTGTCCTAAATAGTATGTAGCCATATTTGTAGCATATATAGCCAATTCCACATAACTCCATAAAGCAAGTTATTTTTGTTTTGTAATTTTTTGTTTGTTCGTTGTTTTAGAAGAAACGGAATGGCATAAATAAATATATTATGAATATGTTTTTACATTTTTGAGCCATTTGACATATATTGTATAATTCGGTAAAATTTTAATATTATTTAAATAATTCGATAGTCAGCTAGATTTAAAAAATATATGTATGTAAAAAAGTACATTAGATTGACTAATACTAGAGTGGCATAAAGTACTTCAGTTCAAGTTTTATAAAAATATAAAATATTACTTAGGAGCAAAAAGGAAGCTGCTCTATTTCTAAGTTTAATAAAAATCAAGTAAAATTTTTAATGTAATAAGATATGCTTCAGATATTAAAAACGATGTGAAATTTTAATGGTTGTTTCTTAAGCTCGCTTAGAATTTTTATTTATTTTTTATTTTTATTTTTGACCTCGTGTTTTATAATGTCTTTGTTACAAAAGTACCCAAATTATTAACTTGATTATGCGTAATATTTTAAAATAATACATTTAAACCAAATAAATTTAACATTTATACAGGTTGTCCGGAAAGGTGAGGTAAAAATGATAGAAGTTATAAAGTGAGCCAAAATAATGTTAGTTCTTTATATAAAAAAACATTCTATCGCGCTTCGTTAGGGAGATATTGACCTTTAAATTTGGTATAAAAAAACGTATTTATATAGTTTTTAAACTGTTGCCACAATATTAATGATGGATGGTATTTATTTGGGTACACGCCAAAATAAAATTAAAAGTACTAAGAAACCAAAAAAATTTAAACAAGTAAAAAGATAATTAATAATCGACGTTTCGGTGGCAAATCTGCCACCGTTGTCAAGACAAATGAAATAAATATAATTAAAATAAAAACGTACTATTATTTAGGTTTTAAAATTCAAATTTTTTATATTTTTCTTGGATATTCTGAAAACTTTGACATTAAATGTCAAAACATGTTTGTTTGGTTATAGTGTCATAGTGACATAGATAACTGGTTGCTGGTGTATTGATTGTTTATTTTACAAAAGAGGTGAGAAGTTAGTTAATTTTTAGTCTTCCTGAAGATACTTCAGTATCAAGCAAAGGCAACCAAGTGTTATTTAAATTAACTGAAATTGATGCTACACAATTATCTTTATTTAATAATATATACGCACTTTCTTTGATTTTGCGTTTTTTAGAACAAATTTCCTTTGCTAAAATGCTCGAAGCATCCCAGTTTATTCTATGATTGTTATCAAATGCGTGTTGGCAGATTTTTGATTTATGAAATTCTGTGTTTTTATTGTATGATCTGTGTTCTTTTATGCGTTTGGCTAATGGTCTACAAGTTTCACTTATATAAAACTTATTGCATTCGCAAGGTATTTTATAAATGACATTTTTTGTATTTTCATTTAAGTTGTATGGTTTTGTTTTTGTTAATTGAGATCTGATTGTGTTTTGTGTTTTAAAGATTGTGCGAATATTAAATGTATGCCCTATTCGTTGAATTTTATTTGATAGTCCGGGAATGTATGGTAAAAATAAATTTGTAATAGGTCTATTTTGATTTTGTCTTATAACTGGAGTTTCAAATTCAAGAAAACAATTATTTATAAAATCAAAAGGATAATTATTTTGAATTAAAATTTTTTAAATAATCTTTTTCAATATTTATATTTTGATTAGAACAAATGACTTTAATTCTATCAAATAGACTTTTTAGAACTCCCTTTTTAACCATTATTGGGTGATTTGAGTTAAAATTTAAGTATCTATTTGTATATGTAGGTTTTCTGTAGATTTTGTTTCAAAATTGTTTAAATAAACAATCAATACACCAGCAACCAGTTATCTATGTCACTATGACACTATAACCAAACAAACATGTTTTGACATTTAATGTCAAAGTTTTCAGAATATCCAAGAAAAATATAAAAAATTTGAATTTTAAAACCTAAATAATAGTAAGTTTTTATTTTTATTATATTTATTTCATTTGTCTTGACAACGGTGGCAGATTTGCCACCGAAACGTCGATTATTAATTATCTTTTTACTTGTTTAAATTTTTTTTGGTTTTTTAGTACTTTTAATTTTATTTTGGCGTGTACCCAAATAAATACCATCCATTAAATGAATCCGCCAAACTACAGAACATATCTTCAATATTAATGATATTTAAGCTACTGTATAACCTTATAGTTATGCTTATAGATGAACTGTTGTTTAGTAAGTCCGAATTATACAGGCTGCAACGATTTTTTTTTCATTTAACACTTTGACTACTACGCCTTCCGACGCCAAATGGCTTTCAGAAACTAAGATTTTTCTTTAAAAAAGCTAACATTTGTTTTCAAACATACAAATGAGAAAATAACATATATTTTTTGTGTTTTGCCAATCTTTTGTCATAAACTAAGGTATACCAAATATGCATTTAATTTGATATAAAGCGTGGAGACATACGGTATACAACTCTTTAGACCTACTAAATGATTGTGACCATATACGGGCACACAATTTACTCATAAAAGTTAGGTGTGTACAATTTATGGTACACATAGTAGTTAAAGTGTTAAGGTACCTTTTTAACACTGGTACTGGTGACAAAACCCACCTTTTGCTTTGACCGTTTAATTCCTTCATCATTTTTATACAAAAAGGTATACTTGATTCGAATCGATATCTTGGAACGTTTTTCATAAAATCGCTTATATATATATATATATATATATATATATATATATATATATATATATATATATATATATATATATATATATATATATATATATATATATTTTTTTTTTTTTTTTTTTTGATAAATATATTTAAATACGGTAAAATTATTAAAAACGGTGCTTGTGAGCCCCTTAAGGTAAAACCTGTTTTTAAGAATTTAAAACATTTCTATAAGGTTAGTTGCCAACTGTCTTTGATACAGTGGCAATAATTCACAAGTTATATTTGAAATAAGTTTTTTATACCAAATTTTATACCAATATCTCCCGACAGAACTTTTTTTATTTGAAGTATTATTTTGACTCACTCTATCACCCCTATCATTTTTGAACTTACCTTTGCGGGCACCCTGTATTAATGGCGTTCATATATTTTATTTATCAATTTTTTTTACCAAATTTTGTAAATTGTAAGTATTATAAAATTAAATATTTTATTTATTTAATTCCTTAAAGAGCCTTTTAGCTTATTAGGATTAAGAACATTTTAAGCATTTTAACCAATTTAAAGTTTTGTTGTTGGTGCTATTACACAAACGTATCTAGAGCAAAGAAAGTATACACTTACACCATACACTTACCTATTAAATTAAATGAGAGCGTTACCCCAAATGAAATTGCTTTTACAAGAATTAGGTTACCAATAATATTAATTTATGTAATAAGTGCATAAAGTAAAACTAAAACGAAAAAAAAGACACTATGCATTTCTTGCATTCTATATTATTTCTATCAGCCTATAAAAATTTCCAAAATTAACTATTTATACCTACATATTTCATTTATTTATACCTACTCAAGGAAAATAAACTTTTTAATAAGGAGCGCTCGATTCCATTTAAGCCTATGTTCGCTAAATTTTGTGACGTAATCTTTTTCCGTAATTCTTTGTTTACAATCGTACTGGGAGGCTTTTTCAAGGTTTTGGTGTTATTTTGCTTGCCTTTAAGTCATTGGACTTTTATATATGTTTAGTTTTTACTGCTTATAGTTAAATTGAGTAGTTATTAGTAGTGCAGTTACAGAGAATTTTAAAACCTGTAAACAGGGGTCACTGACCTTTGGATATTTTTTACAGCGAATTTACGTTTAAATCGTTATTAAGGGTAAGATACAAGTTTTATGTTTAATTGTGGTTTTTTAGTGATTTTATTTTATGGTATGCAAGTATTGGTTTATTTTGTGAGATAAAAATATATGTATGTATTATATTATGTCAAAAAGGTGACGTCACAAACATAACCTATATTTTCGAACAAATATAAAAATCGAGCGCTTCTTATTAAAAAGTTAATCTTCCTTGATACCTACTTATTAATTACCTTTGATTTTTGTAGCACGAGCATTATATTGCAACAAAAAATCATTGTCTCTTTTTTTTGTAAGACACAATTATCCCCTTCTTCTTCTAACCAGAGAGCATCTTCTACATTTGTTGAATATACGAAAGGCATTATCAGGAATTTAAAAACACCAAAAGCAAAGATCCATTAAATGTTAACTTAGACCAATCTGGCTTTCAACGGGTCATAAAGAAAATTGTATGTACTTTTTTAGAAATTTTACCAAAACAGCATACATTCTCTTCAATTTCTGATTTATCTAAATTCATTATTTTCTTTAATTTTTGATAATTTTTAATAATTTAGTCGCAATTCACACATGAAAAAAAAATATGGGTAAAATCATTTATGTTAACGCATAAAAAACAGCGTCTTTTTAACAGTCATGAAAAAAAATTACCAACAATTAGTTTATTTTGTAATTAGATGTACATATTAAACATCATAGGTATTTTTATTACTCATGAGTACATACAGATGCTTCAATACATCTAGGTACTCAAACAATAACTTAGAATATTTTTATGAGTGTAGAATAATAAACACATGTATAACTTGTAAAATTTTGGTAATATATTATTATTATTATTATTCTAGTGGGGAACCAGTAAACGTAATCGTTCAGTGACTACTGCGATTACCTATACTGGTTTACTTAAATCTTATATACAGCACACAAAAGTTGCAACATTTTAGAGAAATTCAAAGTAGTTTAGGTGGCGCCAGCTAGTTAACACCTAAAAAATATCATCAAATATGGATATCTCATGACAGAAAACCACTAAATACTAAGTTTTATTAAAGTATTAAAAATGATAGTATTATTATTAAAATAGGTTTAAAAAAATCGAATTTTGACACCCTGTATCTTAGGTAATATCAAATTTTGTATTGCGGTAAGTTTACTTTAATCGTTGAAAACATATTTTATACACTTTTGTGCCGCAACTTTTTATAGCTCAATAATAACATGCATGTTATTTTTACACATGCATTAAAAACCCTTAAAAATATTTTCATAAATAACTTGTGCAAGTAAAAACTGTCAAGAAAAAGTTTGAGAGTTCCAACGCTATTCACACACAGTACGCCACTTTTATTGCGAACATCAATTTTAGGCGAAGAAAAAATTTTTAAAACGATATTTATCAATCGGTTATATTGACGTTTAAACAATGTATTATACGTCAAAGTTGTCACCAATTATTACCGCGGTTATAATTGGTTGAACGCCTAAAATTGATGATAGGCTGCCACGTTTTAATCTACCAATTTCAAATACGATCTTGTGTTGCGGGAGCTTTCAGTTTTATAGTACTGGTGAAGTGAAATTATACATTTTAGTAAAAATGATGTATTCTGATGATAACAAAATACAAGTAGCTTCTTTAACATTGCTAGTAAGCAATGTTACATATTTTATTGCATTTTCTTATTTTACTTTATTCTTAAAACATGTTAATTTACCATTCCATAGGCACTGATTAGCTTCTATTAGGCTTATTAAATGCAGATTTTTCTTAGACTTTCATTTATTTTTGGGACTGACATTATTCTGTTAAATACTAAACAGTAAACTAAATTATAACCTCTACTATTCCGTACCCTTACCCCGTTAAAATTACACAAGACAAATATTGCGTCACTTGATATTCACCAACACGTCGGTACATTTTGCGCAAGTATGGTAACTTTGCCTGTTCACATGTAGCAATTTTTAAAGTGTACGCAACTCGAACAATGTAAAAAAGTTTGAAAATGGCGCAACTTTTAAACTTGCCACAAAATTCACACCAAAGTCGGTCTATATAAGGTCACGACATTCGGCCATATTGCTTTGTCGTGTTATGACGTCACATCTCCCATTTTTCAGCTATGTTATTCAGTGCTGGAGATATACAGTTTATTGTATTAGCAGAACAACCGTTTACACAACAGTTTTTAATTATTATTAAGTTGTAAATTCTTTTACTTTAAATAAAAAACATTTTGAATTACATCTTTCAACAAATCTCTCCCAAAACAATGCAAAATGAAATGCGCAAAATTCTAGACGCCACTGGATTGATCATCAGCTTTGATTTGGCCCAGTCTTGCCAACTTTTCTCCGTTGAGTGCCCTTCCTTGCGTCCCCGACCTCGAACCGCCTAAAAGTTGAGGATATGTCGTAACCTTATAAATATAAACTAACCTTGATTCACACTGTGCAATACCAGAATAAAGGCATTTTCTATGCTGCGCAACACAAAAAGTGTACATTTCTGCGAGCACCTTAATAACACATGCTAAACTAAATTAAAAAATAATTCTATACTGCCGTCTGTCTTCCAACAATTTATATCTTTCAACATATGCTTAAGTCGTGATATACGAATGAACTGAAGCGCTGCTGATTGAAAATAAAGTTATTACACACGATAAAACTTAAAATTTAACAACGGGCGTTATAGAATATAAAAACCTGAAGATCATAAAGGGAAAACCAAAAGTCGTTTATCATGTTTTATTAAAAGAATTACGACCATCGCATATTATGTGGCGTTATGAAATAATCATTTTTACAACTACAAATAAATTTGGCTTTAACAATGTGTTCCCTGTGCAAATTAAATAGAAAAACAAAACATTTTGTAAATCGTATGTTGAAATTTAGGTTAACCAGACCAACGGTTGGCGACAAGGAGATAAACTTTTAATAAGGAGCGCTCAATCCCATTTAGGCATATGTTTACTAAATTTAGTGACGTAATCGTTTTCGTAATTCCTTGTTTACAATCGGATTGAAAGGTTTTTTTGCGGTTTTGGTGTTATATTTTGCTTTTACACAAACACTTTTATATATGTTTAGTTTTCACTGTTTATAGTTAAATTAAATAGTTATTAGTAGTGCAATTACAGAGAATTTCGAAAATCGTTATTAAGGGTAAGATATTATTTTTTAAATGTTTTTTAGGTTTTTTTATTTTATGCAAGTAACAGTTATTTTGTCAGATATAAAAATATAGCAAAAGGTGACGTCACAAATATAACCTATATTTTAAGACAATTATAAAAAAATTAAGCGCTTCTTGTTAAAAAGTTTATCTTCTTGGGTTGGCGACCTTTAAGTGGAAATAGCCAATCATTTTAGGTTTTTAACAAGCTACAACTTGTTTCTTGCCAATAATAAATAGTATCGTTAATAGAGTTTTTAGAATTTAATTAAAAAATAAAGTATTTATTCATATACTATATTATATACTACTTAAGATCGCACCATATAAAAAAACTTTTTTATTATTTATTTTACAAAAATTTTTATTTTTTATAAAAACTTCTGCATGATCTATAACTTAAAATAAAATCATCAGATAATAATTTTTGCAGTGGTATACAAGGTTTGTCAAAAAATATAAATTTTGCATAAGAGGAAAGTACCTTTATTTTTCCTAAAATCGAAAGTTTTAAAAGAGGCTTAGGATTAAAAATACCTTTTAAATATGCAAACTGGTTATAAGAAAAAAACTTTTTCAACATTTGTTTTACGATAACAAGCGTTTCTGGTGACTTTACGCGGATTTGACAGTTCTTTAGCCTTCTTCACATAAACTATTTTGAAATAAAAATGCACTAATACACAAATTTAAATTTTCACCGTTAACTCATAGAAATAAAAAACAAATTGAAAATGAACACGATACAAAAAAAATTAGACATAAAACCTGTATTTTTATTTGCTTATTCTACAGAAAGCACAAAAATTTTACACACATTTGCAGTCAGTGGCGTATCGTCTTTTGGTAAAAATATTCCTTTAGTTGCTGCTCCAGAAGCCACTGGACATTTTAAATTTAATTATTTTAATGTTAAATTACCCCTAATGTTATAAATAAGTTGTTTTTTCCACGACTGTTTAAGAATGTATACAATATTAATGTGATTTTAAACAGCTAATATCGCTTATTACCCACAGCCATTACCCACAGCCATTACCCACATCCATTACCCACGGTCATTACTCACATCCATTACCCACGACTTTTATAAGGTGCTTTAAATGTGCATAAAAACAATAATTTATATATATCTTCGAGATATTTGTTTTCTTAATATGACTCTTCAGACAAGCGGAATACATTTTAGTCGCATATGGGTATAAAATATCTAGTTAGTACGTAAAATTATGTAATAATTAAATCAATTACATTTTTTTAATTTGCAGTAGGCTGTAATATCGCGTACGTCATGGCTGACAAATATTCTGTCAATCAGAAATAATAAATTTATTGATTGTAAATCTAATTTGTAATTGGCAAATTAAGGCAAAATTAGGGAAAGGATATTAAGGATTAAATACCCCTAATTTTTGTTATAAAATTTGGGTGTGACTAATGAAAGGATTTAAACTACTTTTTAACGTAAAAATGATACTTGCAACAATCAAGATGGCGGATGGGCGCCATCTTTTAATATATTTTTTCTAAGATGGCGTCGATCCGCCATCATGATTGTTGCAAGTATCATTTTTACGTCAAAAAGTAGTTTAAATCCTTCCATTACTCACACCCAAATTTTATAACGAAAAATTAGGGGTAAAAGTCAGCAGGGGGGGAATATTTACGTCCACACTGTATAAAGCAATTACACATTTACTTACAATACTACTTCAGTTACAAAAATTGAGCAAAAAAATTAATGGGAGCTTTGGATGGTTAGGATAAATTTAGCTCATAGTCTTGTGTTTTTTTTAACACGACTCCAAAATTTCATTTGTTAGTTGGCTTTTTTCTTTAAATAAGAATAAGTAATATCTTTTAATGGTTACATCTTTTTGGAAAAGAAAGCTAGAAGTAGTTTAGCAACAAGAAAAAAAACTGATTCATTCATAGAACCAAAACTAAAGTATTACTAATTAAAGTGTGCATGTATTGAGGGTGGAACAAACTTAAAAAAAAAAGAAAGTTAAAAGTCACAAGATAAATAATTTATAAACACAGCTAATATTTTGTTTAAATTTAATCTCCCAGAAAACAAATTATAACTAGTGTTAACACGTAAGCTACAGGTTCCGAGTTCGAATTTCAAATAGATAACTAACTTTTTTGCTTTTAATATTGTTTTCCTTAATAATAATAATGTAAAAATAATAGATATATTTTTCTTCAAATTTTTTTATACATTTTAAGTTTCATATTTTTTATTTTTCATAATTTAATTTTTAGACAAATAATTTTCCACTTTTTGAGAATTTTGGGTTATATCTAATGGCTGACTTTTTAGCGATGACGCCCTGATAACTTATTCCTTCACCTTTCCTGTCTGGCAATAAAGTGTTTTTTTCGTGTTGGTAAATATTGGGTTCATGGGACGAAATAGTTTTGTAATGTGTCTTTTTTAATTATAGGCCCTTGATTAAATGGCAGTCCAGCCACAAAACGTTAAGATCAAAAAAATGCGGTTTTTTTAACAGTTAACATAAAGTTAAAGTACATTATATAAAGTGTTAAAAAAGTAACTTTTTAACACTTCGAAGCATTTTTTCACACTTTGAATTGGTGCTTTGTTTTAATGCCTTCTACAATGAACTTAAATATCATTTTATGCAATGTAACAGTAAACGCGACATCAACTAAACCAAACGATCAAGTTACCTTTGATATCGTCATTATTTTTTTTAGTTTATGTGTCACTAGTTTTAAAATTTATCAGTTTGCAAATAAACTAAATAAAAATTATTTAAAATAATAATAATAAATTTGGATGAATAAGAAATTGAAAAGGAATTTATACTGTTTTAGTATTATTTCTGCAAACAATAAGTACATACAATTTTCTAAAATTTAATAATAAATGCATAGTTATAAAGAAGATATTTGTCTCTTAAAAATAAGAAGGCTGTGCTTTTTTGTTGCAATATAATGGCTGTGCTGGAAAAATTGAAATTAATAAGTTAAGATAAATAAAGCATGTAAATAATGGTATTTTGGGAAATTTTTATACGGTCGTCGAAAATAGCTATTTACGTTACTAGACCGGAAAATGGTATTTTACGGTTCGACGAAAAAACATTTACAGGGCGAGCCGTAGGCGAGTCCTGTAGTTTTGAGGAGACCCGTAAAAATTATTTCCGGTCGAGTATCGTACATAATTTTTTTAATTGACCGGAAAAAACTGTGTACATTTTTAGTGTTATATTTAAACGACAATAAGGATGCTGCTTCAATTATTTCATCTGGATTTTCCATGCCTGACTCCATTTTTGCAAAATGATGCTTTCTTTACTTTACAATATCTTGAACTGTCAAATAGTAACAATTGAACTCTGACAATTTTTGTCATGGATAACAGGATTTTTTGATATCAGGGACCGGAAAGTAAATGAGAGACCAGAAAGTAAACTGGGGACCGGAAAGTAAATTAGTCCTGTAAAATAGGATTTTCCGCTTAAAAATTGAGTGGAAAATTCAATTTTCCGGTCAATTAAAAAAAATATAGTATGTTACACATGCATAAAGTGTCTGTTTTTTACTCATAGGATTCTTACTTCTTACATAAATTACTAATTATGGCTAGATGGACTTTACCTATTATTTGGAGGTTTTTAATAGTTTTTATAAGCAATACCTCCGGACGGTGGCATCTACCTTTAGAATAAGTAAATACCGACGGTATTTACAAATTAATTAACATTTTTGCATTTTGCATATACGTAAATAAATAAAACCGCCAGACGGCGGTTTTCTGCTTATAATTAAGCAAAACCGCCGGCAGTCGTTTAGCCAGTGCCAATAAAATAAGTCAATTTTTTAAACCCACCTTAATAAATACATTTACTTTTAAACCAAAATTTACCCTACATACTCCTAAATCAAGATAGAAAATAGTGGTGAGTACGCAGCATAATTTTTAGCTAAAATTTTGCATGCCATTTTAGAGGAAGAATCATGGCAATAGCTTATCTGGTTTTCGTTGAGGTCCGTAATAAAATTTATGTCCTTACAAAATGCATGTTGAAAAATACTGTTCCGGTTAGCTGAAATAATAACATTTAATGGGGTCACTGGTAAAAATCCCATTATAAAGTTATTTGAAGTATAGTGTATCTCAAAGTATATCGCTTTGGCTTTTGACGGCAGTACTCCAATATACCTGCCGACAGCAATAAAACTGCGTATCAGTAGGTCTTAAAGGGCAGAACATAAGGGACGGACTCTAATAATATAAAGATTTATAATTTATTGTTTATTTAAGTAGGTATAATCTTAAAATTGCATTAATAAATTAAATATATGCAAAGTTTTAATAATTATAAATAACTTTATAACTATATGATCTATAGGTACATAATTACATGTTTATATTTAAGTAGGTTTAATCTTAAAATTAAATTCAGAAAGTTTTAATAATTTTAAATAAATTTATACAGGTGGCACGGCTAATATTTATATTAGTGTCATCTCCTTCTAGGTTAGTTTTTAGTTTATCCAAGGTAGGAACAACTCCCCTTTCATAAAGACAATATATTTTCCTTCTTATTAGGTCTTGATCACTATTGTCTATACGGTGAGATCGAAAATCACTACGCTTTTTCTTTTGTTCAATTCTTCACTATTAATAATATCCCTTATCGACGATATTGGAGTTTTTAAGGGTAGACAGGTTTCTTTTAAAGCTTTTTGTTTAATAAGTCCTTTACTAATTAAAGTTTCATACACATTTTTTACAGCCTGTTTTGCATCTAATGACAAATGATTTCGACGCGACATAGTTATATGTATTCCCGTAAAACAACTTTTTCGAAACGCACAGTAAAAACGGTTATTCAACACTACAACTAAAATATTAGCAGAAATATTCATATAAATTGTCAAAACTCAAGAGATATTTATACCTGGCCCACCCTTGTCATTATGAACTCATAGGTTTGCCCAATAACAATAGGTCATAAATCATTAAAGGTTTATTGGGGTATTACCCGTCAAAAGCCAAAGCGATATACTTTGAGATACACTATACCACAAGTTTTAAATGTTATACAGTGTGTCAGGGGCGGTCATATTAGGGGCATGGCGCTCCCCCTTTAAGGCACATCCTTTGTGACCAAATATTTTATACATACCCAGTGGCAAATATGGGCATTTAATGATGATGTGCCCCCTCCCCCATGGCCAAGTGTGGAGTGGAAAAGTGAGGACCTGTTTTTTGTTGCTAAAAATATTGCGGGAAGAAAGGAAATAAGGTGGATCAAGTTTATTATAAATAAAGAAAAACAATAAAAAGAGGAAAGGACTTTTTTGGTTCTTTTAAAAAAAATTCAATGTGGCCCCCTCTCGGAAAGTTGATATGACCGCCCCTGGGAGTTATAACTAAAAATACGAAAAATGTCCAAGAACTAACTACTTTTATTTTTTAAATAGAATAAATTTGTATAAGTAAAGGTTGTGGAGAATTGAATTTTATGTAAAAATTTAAAGTTAAAGCATAAAAGTAAAAAAATGCAATTTTCAATTTTTTACATTATGCATTACAACTGTAACAATGGGCAAGAGAGAGCAAAATTAAAAAAATATTTTATAATTTTAAATATTTTTATAAAATTCGCTTCCTTGAATAATGGATAATGTTAAAAATTGAAGAAAAATATGTTTTACTTTAATTTTTTAACTTTTAAATTTTAACATAAAACTGTAGAATCTAGAAAATAAATAATATATAGGGTGTTCCATTTAAAATACGGAAGTTGACATTAACTTCAGGTATAACCGTAAGTTGTAGGACAGTCAAAATATTTTGGTTTTATGTCCATCACTGACCCTATAACGTTACCAAATTTGCAAAATTTTCCAAAGCGTACTTTTCGAGAAATCGATCGCGGCAGTTCCCGATGGTACACGCTGTATATAAACTTTGGCTAGTGTAAAAATCTGTATCTTCATATCAGACAGTGTTAGAGGGATGCAACCTTGCAGTGCAAGAAAATTACAAGCAGTTAGAAGTTTCTTTTTTATTTTGTTTTGGTAAAATTTAAAATTATACCACAACATTAAAATATACAATTTTATCCTATTTTAAAAAATAAAGGTATGTACTTTACTCTTGTTCATTTTTTATATTTTTAGTTATACCTTACCCTGTATATAATCAATCGAAGTAAACTTTTGTATTTATGAGTTTTGGACTATGCGACCAGTTTTCTCAAAAGCACGTTTAAAAATTCAATAATTTTTGGTCCATTTGTCCTCTTGTAACCCCTATCCTGTATAATGACTGGTATATATATATATATATAAAAAAACTTAGTTTTAAAATTTGACAGTTTGCAAATAAATTTAATAGAAATTATTGAAAATAAATAGTAATAATGAATTTGCATGACTAAGAAATTTAAAAGGAATTTATACTGTTTAAGTATTATTTCTACAAAAAGTAAAAGTACATAAAATTTTTTAAAAATAAATAATAAATGCATAGTTCTGAAAAGGATAAATTGTCTTTCAAAAATAGGGAGGCACTGCTTTTTTGTTGCAATATAATGGCAACAAAAACAAAATTAATAAGTTTAGATAAATAAAACATGTTTAAAATAGTATTTTGGAAAATTCTTATACGGTCGTGGAAAAATATAGTATGTAACACCTGCATAAAGTGTCTGCTTTTTACTCATAGGATTGCTGCACTTGCCTAACGGCTCGTGCTCTCAAACTTCCCATTCATAAAAAGTTTCCCTTTATGCACTTGTTTCATAAATTACTATAATTTTACCAAGAACTATAAAAAGTTATACAAGAAAAAAACGATTTTTAGCGGCGTCTGCTGCAGCATATCTCTGTAAAGAGGTGTTTTAGACAAAAAATTTTTTAGGAACTTATCACATTATTTTTACGTGTTCTATATGAATTCGAGAGATTACCCATATAGTCTTGGACACCTTGTATATTTTTTTATTATAGAAATTTATTCGTAAAAGTTTGAATAAATCAAATTTTGTCATCGACAAATAATCCTTTACTAAAGTTTTTTTATATAAATTGGGTAACAAATAGAGGTCTCTTATCAAAAACTTGAGATTTAACGCTTTAATTCTCTAGACTTTCCGCTTTATTCTTATCTTATGACGGTCGGTTTGCCTTTATCCCGTAACTTTTAGCTAAAGCCAATTAAACTTAAAACCCAATAAAGCTGCCAGCTTGTCAAAATACGTAAATTTAATTTAAAGCTATGAACACACAAACACGAACAATAAAAAAATAAAATTGATTGTAGGTGATACTCTTAGACTATTCACAAAACACTGTAAAGTATAAAAGGTCTTTGGTGATACTCGTACTTACAGGTTATAGTCCTGTTAATTAAAACATCCGAGGTTACAAAAATTTGCAACCGGCTGAAAATTGCTAGGATTGTTTTAAACATCATAATATATAGGCGCGCTTGTGGCTGCTCCGGTTGTATCGGCAGCGTCGATCTCCGGAGTTAAGCAGTGAAATGCGCGCCCATAACTTGGATGGGTGACCGGCGTTGTCGGTTTTGGGCAACGGCACGCGTTGTTCTGCTCGGGGGTGAACGAACGGACCGAGCAACAACCATCCAAGTTATGGAATGAATGGTGTGTGAATGGGAAGGAGTAGGGGTCAAGGTACAATAAGCCTTCGGGCTGCAGTGCACCACCCAGGGGGCGGTCGTCAAGCCTGGGTGGGATAACCCTGAAAGGGCAAAAAAAACATCATAATAAATGAAATGTAAAAAGTCCTTATCGATCCGACCGACCCAAGGAAAAAAATACTCGAAGGGGTTTTTCACGATTTTTAGGAAAACGGTAGGTTTATCATAAAATTAGTTCAAACAAAAATAGTAGACCATATAGTTATCTAGAAAAATGTCTGCCCATTTCACGAGTCTGTTGTAATTTGTGAAAAACACATTTTAATCTTATAAGGTAAGCATTATTTTAGATAACTTTAATACATTTTTTTAATCTTTGGACAATCCACGAAGGCTGAAAGCCTAAATACTTACGTACCGTGGGTGTCTTAAGCAAGGTAAGAGGAAGTTTGTTAACACGGGACTTAAAAACTTGAAGATTTGGGGGAGAAGGAAAGACCTCCGCTGGCAGTAGGTTCCACAGTCTAGAAACTCTAGGGATAAAACAACGAACGAAATGGGAAGTTCGGGGCCTGTCCAATTGGACCGTATAGGGATGCATACGTGCGGCACCACGAGTTTCTCTGTTGAGAGCTGCAAGAGGAGGGACTATACTGGATAATTTGTCGGAGCAGAAGCCGTAAAAGTATCTATAAAGAGCGATAGATCTCCCACAGCTCGACGATGGGCAAGAGAAGAAAGTCTTTGAGTAAGTAAAGTATCATTAATAGGACGAACAGCTCTTCTTTGAATGGCATTAAGAATGCTGAGGGTTGTAGGGGATGCCATTCCCCAGACATGGGAACAATTTTCCAGAGAGGGTCGAATTTGGGACACATACAAAGTGTATAAATTGGAAGGAGAGTTTTTCTGTCAAAACGGGTTCTTCGAGACGCCACTGGACTTAATAAGTTAAATTAAGTTTAAGATTAATAAGGACATAAAGCTTCTTGAAACAATAAACAGGACTGACAATTTATTAAAATCAGTTAAGGAGTATTCAGGATATTATTAAAACATTGATTTTTTTTTTAAAGTTTAACACCTTGTATCTTGGAATCAATGCTTTTTTAGACCTATATTTATATAAACTTTTTTTTATAAAATAAGCTCATATATGAGTCCTTAAATTTTTGCCGCCATCAAAGAAACATTTTCTCAAAATTCTAAAAATTTGCAGCTGTATAATTTTTTTAATAGTTTTTATTCTTATTATTTTAATCAGGTACAGTGATCCTTATTTAAAGGTTTTTGTCCTGGTTCTTCTAATTTAATTAAAAAAGGTAAAAATGCACTACTTTTAAATAACCCTTTGTTACTTATTTAATATCCAACTTTTAAAAAATTGTATAACCGTTCCTAGAGACTGATTTAATTAATACACTTATGTGGTCAAAACAAAATTGAAAAATATTTTGTAGATTTGGACTCAAAAACACATTTTAATGGTTTTTGGCTGTTCTAAGTAAATAATCTTTATTTATATGAAAAAAGTGGCAAAAATGCACTACTTTTTAATAATTGTGAAAACTTCCCGGTAATAATACAGATAATACATATATACATATATATATATATATATATATATATATATATATATATATATATATATATATATATATATATATATATATATATATATATATATATATATATATACCAGCCATTATACAGGATAGGGGTTACAAGAGGACAAATGGACCAAAAATTATTAAATTTTGAAACGTGCTTTTGAGAAAACTGGTCGCATAGTCCAAAACTAATAAATACAAAAGTTTACTTCGATTGATTATATACAGGGTAAGGTATAACTAAAAATATGAAAAATGAACAAGAGTATTATTCTTTAATGTTGTAAAACTTGGATAATTTTGATTTGCGTTAAAAATTTAACTTGTTTATTTGCCACTCTGTATAACGTAGTCTTAGCAACGTTTAAAAATTGGCTACAAGCAGTTTAAAGCCAAAAAAATTCTTTTAAAAGACAAAAAAATTTCAAAATCGGTTAACACTTAAAAAGTTATGGGCCGTTGAATTTAGAAAAAATCCAGTGGCCAGGTTTATGTTTTGACCGGTTTATGTATAACGTTTTTAAACATCTTATGAAAATAAAAAACCTAAATTATGTTTTTAAATAAAACATAGTGTATATGTATTTTTCAATATAATTAAAAGGTGTATTCTTCTCCTTTCACAAAAATCTAGCTTAAGCTATGATTCTTATTTCAATATTTTTTAATAACACCATTTTACTAATAAGCATTTTATCCCAAAATAGTGTCTACTCATTCCACTTTTATAAGCGAACCAAAATTAAATTTTCTAAACTTTTGATTGCAAAGATTTTTAGTTTTACACGAGTTAAATCCCAATCAGCTATCTTAAAGTTTAAAGCAAATTTTAACGCTCTACGTATTTTTAGAAAAATAAATTTTGTGAGATTAGGAATTTTCAAATTACTTTCGCTAAATGAATAAGGAATGAAAATATTTTAAGAGTTAAAGGTAAAAATACGTTGTGAAGGACAAAAAAAGGTTCATTTAAATGTCGGCACCCTTTCGTTAATTTTTATTTAATTGATTAGTTAGGTTATTTATCCAACTAGTCTTTACTAGATTTTAAATAGTGATAGGTTATTATACTACAGGTATCTATAGGGTTATTCATTTTAAAGTAAACAGGACTTAATTTTTAAACTTCCCCGTTTTTTAAAACCATTCCCAGCAAACACTATTTGCCGGCAATGTACATTTTCATATTGGCATTGATGGTAAAGCATTGGCAATTGGTGGCAATATTATGCCAACATCTTATATGCATTAAAAAGTCAACCCTAAATAAACACTTAATTGCCAATAAATTTTACATGCAGGCGAATTGCCGGCAAGCATACAAAAATGGCGGCATACTAATCCTGATTAAATAAAGCACGCGTTTTTGTTGCAGGCAAATAAATATTGGATTTTTGAAGGCAAACCTTCAACGCATATTCATACTTTTTAAACCATATTATTAACATTGGTATTTAACTAACATTAAAGCAATTTTTTGTTCTGTTTTATTTATAATGGCAGCTAAACAACATTATTTTATGTTTTTTACATAATTTAAAGGAAATGGCCTTTTCATAACATTTTATTGTTAAAAATCATGCAAATAAAAATTAGGTCAAACAAAATGTTTATTATGTATTTTGGAGCGAATGAAAATAAAATTATGGTAAAATTAGCTACGTTAATTTCGACCGAAGGAACGGCTTTGTGCATTTGCTTTCTACGTGGTTTTCTAGCTTTTTAGTTTCTTTTTTAAAGAAAAGAGTTTTATCATAGACATAATTAAATGGATTCATTACCTAATAAGTGTGTGTTGTGTGATTAATTGGTGATGGCTAGTCGAGAAGGCAAGATATTCAAGTAGACTGTTAGGAGCTGTAAACATTTTGTTTAAAACCTTATTAAAACTTTTAAAGACGTGTTAATAAAACATATTATGTATATTTAATAGTTTTTTTGACATACCGATAGATGGCGTAATGGACAATAAACTACTACGTTTCTGCAATATCTTCGCTTTTTATCGTCTAAACCGTACCCATTAGACAAAAATAATTCGAGAGCGGTAAAAATCTGCATCTCCTAGTTGGACAGTGTTCCGAGAGATAGTACTTTGCATTGCAAGAAAATTGCATGCAGTAAGGAGTTTTTTCCTATTTTAATTTTCAAATAAAATATCTCATCATTTTAGCTTTTAAAAAAAGTATATGCGACAATTTTCGTCAATAAGACGACGGCTTGCTGCTTGGGAGTATCTGCATTTGCCCACTTTCGTGTCTTTTTGTTATCTTTTTGCCAATAACTTATTAATAATGGATGCCATCATCTTAAACGCATTTTTTGCCAATAACTTATTAATGACGGATGCCATCACTTTATCTGCAACACGTGGCCTAATAACGGCCAATTGCCCACTTTCGCGTCTTTTTGATACCTTTTTACCAATGCCTTGCCATTAAAGAGTGTTGGCAATGCCAGTAAATTAAATGTACAACGCCGGCAAAAAATGTTATATGGGTTATAGCCATTTTGTGTTTTTATTTTGTAGAATTTAAAAATTTAATCATAAAAAAACATTTTAATTAAAAACAAAAGAGTTACCCACAAGTGCCTTATTTTTATAGCACAAGTGACTTATTTTTACAGCACAAGTGACTTATTTTTTAATTAGATACCCAGGGCCCCCGTAAGGGACTACTAGCGCCCGTGTGCAAAAATGATTATGGCACCCTTTAAAGAATTTTGGATTATATTTTTTTATCTACTTTTTTAATGGTGGTAGATGGATAGGTGCTTGAAATAAAGCAAAACACGAAACTTTAGAAGTAATATTTATTTGCAGACTAAAATGTCAAAATAAAATAAACAAAATAAAATCATTACAAAATAAATTTAAATAAATTTAACACCCGTTTTAAAAGCATTAACCTAACTTATAGGGTATAGTAAGAACATTTTAAAACCGAAAATTCGGTACCCTCTAAAAATAATACAAAAAACATAAAAAGGCCGCCTGCAATCGGAATATTTTATACAAAGGCGCCGCTATCCTTTACAGCCACGCGCCAATACACTATGGGATAGAAATCCATTATTTTGGCCAAAAAGCAACTTTGAAATTTTAATGGCTCATGCTGTGTATTTCAAAGTAGATACTCCAAACTACATGTACGCAAAATTATAAAAGGATATGACGACTTCTATTGGGGTAATAAGAAACTTGAAAATGTATTTTAAGTAAACATAAATATACAACATTTAATCTCCGTAGTTTATTATTACCCTTGATTACTAAAAAAGGAAAAGAGTTTAAATAATAAGAGCTATTGTTGTGTTTCCGATGCAGTCTCGCGAAGTCTAGCTACTTTTGTCAAAGATTTTTTACCTTTTTCTTTATCAGTTTTTGTACTTACAATTGCCTTCCTACTTTTGCTACTTCTGAGTGTAAGGACAGATACCAGATTTTTTTATAATTTACAAGGTTTTCCATTTTAAAATTTATTATGTTTTGTCCTACACTACATCCTAAAAGATAAAAGCATTCTGATTAAAGATATGGATTCTACAGAATCTACCCAACAAAACAGTGTTATTATTTATTTTATACGTTAAAAAATAAAAAACTTTGGGAAGATGTATCTCTATTACGCTTCTAAGAATAATTTAAAATTATTTTTCAGATTTGGATGGTCATATTTCCGAAACTAATTGAGATAGACACATCAAATGTAGTATTTTTCTAAAGCATTTTAAAATATTTTTTGGTGGTAATATAATATTCAGGGTATTTCATTTAAAACAATCATACCTATTGTCGTACCCTGTATATCATATGAGATAATAATCATCGGATTACTGATTAGAATACTACCGAATTAACCAAACAAGCTGACATTTTAGTTTATTTTGTACAATAAAAAATAATAATGTTAAGTGGGGTGTAAATTTATAATAACATATAATAAGTTTTAGGTTTCCAAAAAGCATTTGTAATAATTTATAATATTTTTCCAGTAAAAAGCACCTCGTTTTTAGTTAGATTGGTAAGTTTTAGAATTTTGTCCAAGAAAATTAATTTCTATCCCATAGTGCGATGACCACCTGTATCAACCGGCATATCATAAAAGAAATATAGCAAAGGCGGCCGCGAAGACAAGCATGCCGATTTATTTGCTTTAAACTTTTTTGTGATTTTTTTCTTATCAAAGAGCACCGAATTTTTTAAACTGTTCCTTCTATACAGACACGTTGTTTATAAAATACAGCTATAGTCATCAAAATAAGTTTTGTTATACACGTGGTGACATGGAGTCTGAGAGACTCCGTGACTCACCGAACTTAAAATTAGATAAACGCTGGATGCTGCCTTTTAAGCATCTACTACTAGACTACAATCTAGGAAGGTACCCAAAACGGTAGGTTTCATTTACTATTGTAGTGGTAAATATGCGCCAAAATAAAATTTGCGGATTCTGACAGACCTCATGTCACCAATTAAGGGTTAATTTAAAACTGCATTATTTAAAAAAAAACGTTTACTGATTTTGGGTTTAGAAATAGATATATCATATTATTTTTAGAATATCATAAAATGTAAAGCCGTTCTTTTAATGAAAACCTCATTATTAAACTACTCTAAAAATTAATGAACTTGGGTTTGTCACACTCGGCTAACGCCATGTGCAACAATAAAGATTTATTGCACAGGCACTAATAATACCGGCCTTATTTTAACATCTGAGCTTGCGCAGATGCAAAGTAGAAGGTCTCCCTTAAGCCGGCTGTCCATAAGAGCGGTTTTCCGCTCGCGGATTATAATTCAGCGTTGTGATTGGTTAGTGCAAATTTAAAATGCTTTTTCCGCCAATCACAACGCTGAATTATCATCCGCGAGCGGAAAACCGCTTTCATGGACAGTAGGCTTTAATAAGTATAGTGCCTGGCCTTATTTATGTCGGTTTTAGGTCGTGCCTTATTTTAGTCCTATTTTAACTTCGGAACTTCGTCAAACCGAACGGCTGCCGACCACAAAATCGAAAAAGTTTTTAGAAGTACAAATACTTAAAACGTTGCTTTTTTAAATGTATTTCTGTAATTGTGGTAAACAAAACCCTACAACACACAACAATAAAGAAAATCTACTAATTTTTTTAGGTTAATGGTACTGTCAACATGATTTGCACTGATAATTAAATCAGGCAGGTATTAATAATTCCCAAGCTTAATAAGGAAACTTGCAATAATTCTCTAATATTTCCACTCGTGTAAAATAAGTCAGTTTTCACACTTGTAACGTAACCTACTATAAAATGTCCCGTATAAATATTTGCCCAATTGCACGTAAAATTTAAAAGGACACGTAAACGTCTGTTTTTATGGCATTCACTTTATTTTTCTTGTTAAAGTTGCATGGATACTCATACATCATTATATATAATAAAACTAAGTTGATAAAATGTGCGTGCCAATAAAACTTGAAAAGAAGTCCCGATACGATAAAGGGACTTATATAGTGTGACAGCCTTTTATCCCCCTCGAACAAGAAAGTTCCTGTTTTACCCTAAAGGGCGTATTTTTAAAGATATAAGGACTCTTCCGACCCTTCACCTTGGAAATTAAGTGTAGTGGCGCCATCTGTTGTCGAGTATTTGAACTTCATTCAGAACAACGGTTATTTGGGTCTCATATCAACTCCCGAGCGAAGCCGGGAATCATAGCTAGTACGTACTAAATTTAAAAGACTTAAAACAAATGTCCAAATATAATATTTTGTTTACAATAAAAACTTACACCAAATTTGTGTTCTTTTTTTGCATAACTTTATAAATTTTTGACTCCACATTTTCTTAATATTTGCATAATATAACTTTTACAGCTCAATAAATTCCTTTTTCAAATTTAAAAACTGCGACAACTTTGGTATAAGTTGTACGAGTTTAACTTTTACGGTACATTTTAAAAACTTAGAAAAGTCGTTATACAGGCATTACATTTTATAACTTGTTTAATTAAAATTGGTTATTTTATTTTACTTAGACCAAATGTTATTTTTTTAGAGTGCCATAATTTTAATACTTAGAAAAAAAAACAAAATTACCTGTTTTAAGTATACCGGGTGATGCATCACCGGGCGGGACATAGGAAATCCCATGTAATTTTTAATGGTGTCAATTATTGGCTCCCGTAATTATTTTAGAGAAAATTATATCGAAGTTTATTGAAGAGCATGCAAATCTACGTCCATTATAAAAACTTTAGATTTTTCGGTTAACCCGTTTGCTAGTTAGATGCTGATATATTTATAAAAATTGTAACAATATTATCGCCTAATATTTATGAACAACAATAAAAATACCAGTTAGCGTGACATAACGTTATCATTTTAAAATTTAGTGCTTTATTATTATTAAAAAATCGTACAGTGAAAAGATTAAAGTTGTATTTATACAAACGAATTAAGTTAAGTTAAACTAAACTATAGTAAAATTTCAAGAACCTATGACATTTATAATATTTACATGCTTTAATAAATTATTAATATTATTACAATAATTAATATGTTGAAAATGAATTTAAGATTTAAGAAAATTTTCAAAAATTCCTTCATTGACTGCTAGACAATAACCCAGACGTTCATAAAATTGTCTTCTTACATTGGCTAACTGGTAAATTGAAATTTTATTGCATTCTGCAGAAATAGCATTTTTTAACTCATCTAGATTAGAGTAATTTTTATCCTTGTATATCATGCTTTTTAAATGGCCCCAGAGGAAGAAGTCATTTGGCGAGATATCAGGAGACCTGGCATTGTGCATTGTGTAAATATTCTTGAACAGCCAGGGTATTATGTGCCGGGCAGCCATCAATTTTGATTTTTCCTGGATACATCATTTAAAGCGGGTAAAATTAGTTCTTCGAGTGGTTCCAAATAAAATTCTGCATTCAAATTTTGATTTTAAAAAATTGTCCAATAATATGTTGTCTGAAAATCCCCGCCCAAACATTTACTTTCTGTGGATATTGCCTCCTCGTTTCGACAAATCTGTGTTGGTTTTCTTTGCTCCAGTATCGGTAATTTTGCTAAATGGGTTAATTGTTTAACGTAAATGTGCACTCATCAGTAAAACAAATATTTTTTAAATATTCCCTGTCCATGCTTGCCCTTTTCATCGTGTCCAAACAAAATTCATGAAAATTCCTGCCGTCGTATTTCAACCCCCCATTCTTCCACGTGCAATAAAATTTCCAAGTCTCTATCATCTCTTACATTTTCTTCTCTTTGATACTCCCTAGCTTCACATCTGCAGTTATTTATCACTGTGCCTTTGGTCTCAATTTTTTTGATAGTCCTATCGACTGTTGATTTTCCGGGTATCGGTCTATTTGGATACTAAGCAGCGAACATGCCTGATACCTTTGGTAACTATTTCCTTGATAGTACGATTTAATCATCAATACTTTTTCTTCAGTAGTATAACTCATGGTTAATCTTTTCGCTCTACGATTTTTGGATAATAATATAGCAATAAATTTTAAAATAACAACGTTATGTCACGCTAACTGGTATTTTTATTGTTGTTCATAAATATGAGGCAATAATAATGTAACATTTTTAAAAATATTTAACTAGCAAACGGGTTAACCGAAAAATCTAAAGTTTTTACCATGGCCGTAGATTTGGATGCTCTTCAATAGAATTTTTCTCTAAAATAATAAGGAGAGCCAATAATTGACCCCATTAAAAATTACATGGGATTTTCTATTTCCCGCCCGGTATAAAAATTACATGCAAAACAATGTGGTAAACTTTTCCGACAAAAAGAGAGACGTTTGCCTGGTCCGACACTCGAAACATTTAACAGGATGAGTTAACGGGCCGCTTCCATATACAGGGTGCTTTACAACTTATCCAAAACTTTAAGGGCTAATTCTACTATAAAAAATATGAAAAAAACTTTATATGAACATTGTCTTAAACGTCTTAGGTTTGGAACTGCAGGGTGTTAAAAATTAAAAAAATGTTTTTATAATAACTTTAATACCAATTTAGATACTTTTAAAAAATTTGGGGACGCCTTCTATGCTCCAAAAGACATTTTTTGACAAGAATTTTTTTTTATCACTGTCGTCATGAGGGGTTTAAGGTTTTTAAAGACTAAATGGTACGCTACTGCTTTAAAAAAAAAAAAAATTTAAATGTCCATTTATTTTGACACAAATTTGATATTTTGATATATTTTTATTTGATGCACGGTTTTCGCGTAAATAAATAAAACCTATTTCTCGGCATGGTCAAATCCCTATCTAATAAAAGAATGCATATCGAAGGTAATTTTTCACTGTAGAATTTGATATTATTGATATTATTCATACGAAATGACCGTGCCGAAAAATGGTTTTTATTTATTTACGCGAAACCGTGCATCAAATAAAAAAAGTCATGAAATCAAATTTGTGTCAAACTAGATGGGCATTTAAAAAATATATTTTTATTTTAGAAAAATGCAGTGGCGAACCATCTTTTATTAAAAAATATTTACCTTAAACCTCTCATGAACGACACTGGTAAATTTTTTTTTCTAGTATGCCAAAACTGTCTCTTGATGCATAGAAGGCGTCACCCATTTTTTTAATATTTAAATTGGTATTAAAGTTATTATAAAAAAACACAGTTTTTTTTATTTTTAACACCCTGTAGTTCAAGAGCTAAGGCCGCTTTCAGACGGCGGACTTTTTGCAGTCGAAGTTGACAAGTACAAAATATCGGCGTCTTGTCGCCAATTTCGACTACAACTGTAATTGTAACTAACGTATAGTCAGTCGACGGGATCGGCGACAATCAGCGGCAAAAGTTCGGTTGCAGTCGAAAACCGACGTAGCGACAATCAACCACAAACGATCGACTTTTTGCGGTCAACTTCGACTGCAAAAAGTCGCCCGTCTGAAAGCGGCCTAAGACGTTTAGGACATATTTCATAAAAAAGATTTTATTTTTTAATTGTAGAATTTGCCCTTAAAGTTTGTCGGATAAATTGTGAAACACACTGTATTAGTGGCATGAATACTCGTGGTAGACTCGTAAAAAGGAACCCCTAAAAGATTTTAAAAGATTAACGTATGTCCTAAAAGTTTTGGCACAAAACTCATTGTCTTTACAACATCTTGGTATACGAAGAAGCTGCGCTTGAGAGTATTTGGGGCACTTACGTCTCTTTCGATATTTAAGACCATTCCTCCTCAATTCCAACGATATCGTACTCTTAGAAGATCTGTATTGCCTAGCCAGTCTCCTCGTTGACATTCCAATCTGGTTTTTTGCTCTTCTCACCAATCTCTCTGACCTCTGCAGAGACAAGAATGAGACGAGTAACTGGTCCTAACAATTTGTCCATTGTATTTATCTCTTTCTGGTTTAACGCAAGTTCCAATAAATATGTCTTTGTCTTTCATCATGGCAGGCTATCGTAGATAGAGCAATCATCGCTTTGCCCTGGTTGCCAAGTTGTTTACAATTTCTGCATGTTAACTTTAATGTCCTTTTTGGCTCACATCTAATTAAGAGAAAGAAAATATACTATGAATCGAATATTTTTAACTTGACAACGTTGCCTAAGGCAGTCACGCCAAAATGTTAATCGATATTTGTGTTTGATATTTTTCAATGGCCGATTTGTTTGGACAGCTTGTTTACATTTTCTGTGATTTATTGTGTGTTTCGTGGTTTTTTACCTTTAATTGACTTTGAATATTGACTTTTATTAGTGATCACAGTGTTTATATTAAATTTGTGCTTTTCAACAGATAATTTAAGGTAATATTGACATGGTTATCTGTAAGAAAAATCTTTATAAAAACCAAATAAATGACATTTTTAATAAGGTGTGTGTAATTATTGAACTAAACCCCAATATTTTATATTAATAGGAAACAAAAACAAGTACCTAACATTAAGGGCAAAAATAGCACAGCTATATAATTTGAATTTGGCGGGCAAACGATAAAGTCGACTCACGCGCCATCTGCGTTTGCCTTCCCTGAAGACAGACAAGGAAGGCCCAGCAGCTATCTCTCTCTCGGATAATTTATTTACATTTAGTTGCTCGTCTCATTGTTGTCTCTGACCTCTGTGCGGTAAATGCACGTGGTCTTCCACTTTTGGGAGATTTAGATATGGTATTCCTGCTCGCACTTCGCTATTGTTCTATAAATGGTTCTGCGTGAAATGTTTTCATTCTGGGTTATTCGACAGATTTCAGCTTTGGGTATCCGCCCAACTAACTTGTAGATACTTTTTCTTATTTCTAATTTATACGACATCTTAAAGCGAAAACTTCAAAATAAATAAACCTCAACTGACAGTAAATAAAGTAAATAAACTTTTGTTTTCAAAGGCAACTTGATATTATTTTATTTTTGGCAAAAATTGACAATGAGTTTTGTGCCAAAACTTTTAGGACATACGTTATTATTATAAAGTAAATTTTATTACTGGGCCAGGGACTAATAGTCCTCTTAAAAAAAGTCAATACCAACTTTTCTTCTTAACCTTTAAACACAAAATAGCACAATGTTCATTGTGCATGCACTAAGTGATCTTTGCTTTAATAAGTCCTTTGTCAATACTGATTTATATTCCGGAGATATATAGTGTTACAGTGATATTTATGTCCTGGCTTTGAGTATATTTTCAACATTCCTTATAGAGTTAAATTTATCCTTTATTTTGGTAATATTTTAAATAAAAACAAACATGAACTAAACATACAGTGACCGCAAAAAGTTACACAGATATGGAGGAAACAATAATTCTGGTAACTTAGTAATTTACAATAAGTATTAAGCAAGCCTCAAAAAACAATTAACTTTTTCTACTACTGTATAAATAAGAAAACTTTGTGGTCCTAGCAACGCGAATGATAACGAAAGAGAACCTTCGTGTTACCTGGTTGCTAAGCGTTGCTAGCTACGAAAGTAATATTTTCAGCGCCTGGACAAAAAAGTAAGAGTAAAAGAAAAGAAAATATGCTTGTGGGAAATATTAGGATTAACTTATAAAAAGTAACTAATTTATGACAAAATATTTTTAAAAACTAGGTTAGGTATTGGCATTAAAAGTAATTGTGCAATTTGAGCAATTAGCAAAAGAAATTGGAGGAATAATACTTGAATTAACAGTTTTTAAATTTGTTGTTGGGGTATCGTTATCACCTTTAACTACGTTAATATTCATATTTTCACTGTTACTTCATTAGAGGAAATATTGGTAGAATTTCGTGTAAAATCTTCTTTGAAATTTCCATCTTATTACTATAGGATTCAGCAATATATCCCTCCACAACAGAAGAAGACTTCCAAACTCCATGCCTTTTTAAGTCCAAAATATCGACATCCGAAGCATTGGCAAGGAAGGTAGTTGACGTTCTTCTAAAAGAATGGCCAGTGTATCTACTGATGTCTTCAAGCTTCAAAAACTTCGCAATGTACATTTGAAATAGTGTGCTTTCCAATTACTTGATTAACACATTTACCTTTTTCATAACGATAAAATAAGCGCTCATCTAGAGCATTCCTTGGTCACAGCTTAATATATTCCTGTAGAAATCTGACATAGGGAACTGAGCCTTCATCGTTGGTTACTACAAAGTTTCTTTTAACTTTATTTTTAGACTCTACTATTTTACTATAGCCACGTCATTTCTTATTTCTACATCACTTAGCTTCATTCTGTATATTTCGTCTGTCCGGCATGCCCCAGCCACTCCCATAATGGCTATTACTTTCATTGCTAAGTAACTTTAATCAGGCGCGTTAAGTAAAAGCTTTAGGATTTCTCCTTTTTTAAAAAATTTTGTATTTTTTGCCTCATAACCATCGTTTTTCCTTTTAATAAAAGCAACTAGTTTCTTGAACTCCGAAATATCTTGAATTTTGTTTACGGAAATTGTTAACATGAGCATGGAATATACAGACCAGAGGGTTGGTGGTGATAAGGCTCGGATTTTTCTTGAAAAATACGTCAACATCACATTCTCGTCAATCCGCCCCACATTTTTTGTAGCAAGCCATTCAGAAAACGATTTATATGTTTGATGGTATCTCTCTTTAGATTTGTCTGGCAGAAGTGAGGCACACGCAAGGTCAGCTGCCTTTTGGATGCCATTTTCATATTCATTTAACATTTTAAAATGGAAATGGATTTATACTAAATTAACAATAATTCAATATCTGACAAGTGCTGATGACAGACAATGTTAACAATAAATGTGTTGCTATGGATTAATTTTTTAACAGGTACAATTTTAAAATCTCTGATATTTCTATTAAAACATGATGTTAATGATTATTAAATTATGCGATACATAGAACAGTAGCAGAAAAATATAATATATTACACGATGCGAAAGGCCTTTCAAGTGTTCGGAGATTTTAAATAGCCTCAGCTTCGCCTCGGCTATTTAAAAACCACCTGACACCAAAAAGTAAACTTTTGCATCTTGTAATGTAAATAACTATTTGGCTTGGGGGCAGGTTGGAAAAATAATTATAAACAATAAACAGTGTGTCCTAGAATAGGTGTTTCAAGAGGACAAATTGACCAAAAATTTTGAAATTTTTAATCGTCCTTTTGAGACAACTGGGTCACATGGTCCGAAATTAATAAATACAAAATTTTACTTTGATTGGTAATATACAAGGCGAGTTATAACTAAAAATATGAAAAATTACCAAAAGTAAAGAACCTTTATTTTTAAAAATATGACAAAATTTTATAAATAAATGTTTTGAGAATTAAATTTTATGTCAAAATTTAAAGTTAAGAATTTAAAGTTAAAAAAATATTTTTGATCATTTTTAACATTATGCATTAACAGTTTTTGAAATACTTGGCCTAAGGACATCGAATTTTAAAAAAATATATTAAAATTAATAAATTTCCCCTCAATTTCGCTTATTCTTTTGCTAATTATTTAAGTTGTAATGCGTAATGTAAAAAATTGACAATCGCATTTTTTTTACTCTTATGCTTTACCTTCAAATTTTGACATCAAATTTAATTCTCTACAACATTTACTTATAAAATTTTGTTCTATTTTTCAGAAATAGAACTAGTTAGTTTCTGGGACATTTTTAATATTTTTAGTTATAACTCGCCCCGTTTAAATACCAATTGGAGTAAAATTTTGGATTCATTTAAGTTTGGATCATTCGATCAGTTTTCCCAAAATTTCGTTTTAAAATATAAAAAAATTTTGGTCCATTTGTCCTCTTGTAACACCTGTGCAACACCTATGCACACACACACTGTATAAGTTAAAACCAAAAATATGGAAAATGACCAAGAAGTAAAGTGCCTTTATTTTTAAAAATATGAGAAAATTGTATAAGTAAATGTTAAAGAGAATTATTAGTTTTTTAAAATTGAAAGTAAAACAATTAAAAAAAAAAACATATTTCTGTCACTTTCTTACATTACGCATTACCATTTTTAAAAATAATTGGCGTAAGGCAGCGAATTAAAAATATATATTTGTTGTATTTTTAATGGAACACCCTATATTTTATGATGGTTTTAGATTCTACATAAAAAATAATTTAAGTTTGTTAATAGTACCAAGTGTCTAATTTTATTCGTTTTTGTGATATTTGATTTTTTCAAAATGCAGGGGTGCAATTAAATTAATTTTATTTTAACAATATAAACTTCTTAGACTTTAAAATTTATTACAAGATTAGGAAAAGTCTGCCTTATCATATGTAGGTCATATCGAGATCATAGATTATACAGGGTGATCAAAAAATAATTTCAATTTTTAAAAAGTCAAATAGCAATATCTCTCTTATTTTAAATGGAACAACCTGTATTTTTTAAACCACATGATGAAAAACTAAATGCTCTTTCAAATTGTGTATAGGTTGCCTGTACCTATCTTTTATACTTTTTAAGTAAATTCCGTTTTAACATATTTTTATTCCAAATGTCTATTTAAATGTAAGTAGGCTGTGATATAGCTATGCCTATTTACTAAGCCGTTATTGCAAAATGTAAATTTGTTGGAAAAAGCACAAAATTAAAAGATTTTGCATTATCTGCCACTATTTTTAAAATTCACAGAAAAAAAAATCATTAGTTGCTTATAATGCTACTTCCAATAACACTTATTTCAGCTGAATGTAGTAATGATAAAACTTGTGTTTTTAAACAATCCTAATAACGCCTAAAATCATTGAAATTTCTTTAAAACTGACTAAAATACTAGTAATCAATAAATGGTCGTTGTTATTTTCTTAAGAAAATATTAATGGCTGCTATGTCACTGCCAACTTTAATTTAAATAAACATTTGGACTAAAAATTTGTAAAAACAGATTTTACTAAAAAGCACAAAAGATAGGTATAGGCAATCTATACACCATTTGAAAGAGTATTTTATTTGTCATCATGTGACGTAAAAAAATACAGGGTGTTCCATTTAAAATAAGAGAGATATGTCTAATTGATTTTCTGCAAAATTGAATTATTTTTTGATAACCCTGTACAATATTTGATCTTGATTTGACCTACGTATGATATGGCAGACTTTTTTCTAACCTTGTTGCACATTTTAAAGTTTAAAGTGTTAAGAGTAAAATCAATATATCACAAAAACGAATAAAATTAGACCACTTAGTAATATAAACAAACTTGAGTTATTTTTTAAAGTAGAATATAAAACCGTCATAAAATATAGGGTGTTTCATTTAAAAAAATATAACTTTGATACGTCACAATTTTTTGAGACACCCTGTATAGACTAAAATAATTTTTATACTGTGGTCTTATCCGACCTGTATATGTTCCAGTATTTAATTTTTTAAAAACCCCTGGTTATCCAGCTACAGACCGTGTCGAATATGGTGGGCCACCCTGTATTTAATTTTTTTTTAATTTTCTTACTTTTACCCAATATTTAAGTTGTAATGCGTAATGTAAAAATGTACCATTGCATTTTTTTAAGTTTATGTTTTAACTTCAAATTTTGACATAAAATTTAATTCTCTACAACATTTACTTTTACAATTTTGTTCTATATTAAAAATAAAAGTATATATCTCCTGGGCATTGTTCATATTTTTAATTATTATAACTTGCCCCGTATAATACCAATCGGAGTAAAATTTTAAATTTTTTAGTTTTGGAACAAGCGAACAGTTTTTCAAAATTTCCTTTTAAAATCCCAAAATTTTTGGACCATTTGTCCTCTTGTCAACACCTATGCTGGGACCACATTGTATATAGGGAGTCGAATTTATTTTAACCCATTTTAATCGTAAATAAATAATAGTTTAAAAAAAACTAAAAAAAAACACGCCTTTATATGCAACCGAGACTAAAAATTAGAAAATAATTTTTTCATTACAAAGAGTTTGTCACTTCAGAGTAAAAAGCGTGGGGTGCATTTTTACTTCTTTTTCATAACTTTTCCCTCATAAATATTTGCAAATAGAATAATTATGACATTTAATATATTAAGCACCCCACGCTTTTATTCTGAAGTGACAAACTCTTTGTAATGAAAAATTATTTTCTAATTTTTAGTTCGGTTGCATATAAAAGCGTGTTTTTTAGTTTTTTTAAACTATTATTTATTTTTTCATTTTTAGTTCGATATATCAATTAGTTTTCTGCGGTCATGTAATATTGAAATGCTCCAGTTTATTCACTAAAAAAATTCCTTCGCCATTTTGTCAAAGAGTAGTATTAAGACACAGAGGATCTGTAATGGAATTTATTTATCATGGCGGTCCTAATCAGGATAACGGGATACTGTTTTTAACACGCTTTTATTAGCTTGGGTTGTATCTATCTATCTATGTAACGGAATCTTTGAGCCTAATTTTTACCAACTCCCAGCGATTCAATTTCTTTGAAACTTTGCACACGTATCAAGGACCGATGACAATGCAATAATTTAAAAACAGTATCCCGTTATCGAGTTTTATATGCCGGTTTCGTTGTGACATTCAGTTAAAAAGCCGATTTTCCCAAACTTCTGGTAATTTTTAAACGGAACAATATGTATATTTAAAAAAAAAAAAATTAATTTGATTCTTTCCCCTTTCTAAAAATGTAACATGGGCAACGGATATTTTTCAAATATAATGGATTTATTGACCTCGGAAAAATAACAATGAAAATTTTCTACGTAGAAGATTAAAAAAAAGTGCAACAAATATATATAAACTATTCACAATCTTAACAACGCAACGGCTGATCGACAGCGAGCTCTCTGTAGTGTTGCCAGGTGCGTTAGGATAAATGTACTTTACGCAGTGGCGTAGCTAGATTTGTTGGGGGCCCCGGGGCAGGAAAGTTAAGTCGGGGCCCATACCATTTCCAGTAAATGAATGTTTTTTGTGGAAATAATTTTGAAGCAATAGGGTTGCCAACCGTACTATATTATATAGTGTTGTACTATATTTCGGGGCTCCGTACTATATACTGTTGAATAAATATATTGTGACGTATACATTTTGAAATACTACTTGACGTCACTTGGGCAAATGTACCATATGCTTCTCTTGGGACAATGAGACCGGTGGACCATCAAAACTAACTTCGCATTTTTTAAAACCAACTAAACTTATTTGATTAACTAAATTTGGTACGGGCATACTCCCACTCGGGGTAGCCCGTACGGGGCTGAACTAAAACTTTAACTTTAGTACTTGACTTCACTAACTACTTCTTTTTCTGATAAACAATTCCCTTTTAATTTCTTTCTCTCTTCTTTAAATATCAAATTTTCCAGTGTTTGTTTGCATTTCTCCGCTACCCAGTTTGTTTTATGTTTTTATTTTATTATTATAAGAGTAACCCTAGAAAATTGTTTAATTTATACTTTTAAGACCTTGACACCTCACGTATATTTTTTATGTAGCAAATTTCCCAATGTTAAGTAAACTAATTAAAATGTATACTTATTTTTAAATTCTCAAAAATGTATATTTTTAAAATTCCCCAAAATGTATACTTTTTTATACTAGGTGTTCACAATATAGTACACTTGAAAATACTATATTTTATATTTTGCAAAACTAAAACGTATAAAATAAAAAAACATGATTTCGTAATTTTGGACCCCAAAAATGGAAACTTATTTTAAAAAATACTAATAATCAGTTACCATATTTATCTAAAATCATTTTATTTCTACTTGCTATTCCTGCCATTTAAGCATTCACACAAAGGTTATTTTTAATAAGGAATTCGAAGTGAAGAAAAGAAACAGAGTAAGTATATCATTAATAAAAAGGTAGCTTTTAATTTATGTAAATCTAGAACCTGACTGCAACAAAGCTTATGGCAGTTTTTTCTAGAAAAAAATTGTTGAAAAATGCCAAAAGTGCAAGAAATATAGTTTAATAACAAATAAATGAATAAAAAATATATCCTAGTCTATTTTTTATTATTCCTACTAAAATACTATATTTTTTTTAAAGCGTACTATATGTTTTATAAAAAAAGGTCCTTCCCTTTAATATGGGGCCCTCTCTTACTGATATACTTTTTTAAAGTAGAGGGCTCCTTATTTCCCTTGGTAACAAAAAACTTGACAACCAAAAAAACAAATAGTTCCTTACCTCCCTTTTATGGGGTATTTTAAAGAAAAATCCCGAGTTTCGATTTTTTTTGTTCTCTTCCCAAGCAGCAAGCGGACGTCAATATGACGTCATTTTTAAGTCATTTTTGGTCATAGGACATCATCAGACCAAAATTATGACGTCATTTTAATGACGTGTTTTTAACTTCGTTGAAGAGACGTCTTTCGACTGCCATTTTTTCGTCATACTAGCTCATAAAAATCTAATGACGTCATGTTTAGAAAACCCGCCAGAAAGATTTTGTGGCATTATATGATTCGTGTCAAAATCCAACCAAAATATCATATGACTGAAAAAATACGACTAATAATTGTACAAAATTGAAATAGGAAAAAACTCTACCGCTAGATGGCGTAATGGACAATAAGCTACTACGTTTATTCAACATCTTCGCTTTTTATCGCCTACACCGTACCGATGAGACCAAAAATAGTTCGAGCGGTTGGTGATTTCAATTAACTTTGAAAGAAATATCTTCGGCTAGTGTTAAAATCTCTCCAGGTTGGACAGTGTCCCGAGAGATGCGACCTTGCAATTTGTACTCTTTGCTTGCCGTGCAAGGAAATTGCAAGCAGTAAGGAGTTTTTTCCTATTTCCAATTTTTAAATAAAATATCGTAATCATTTTAGCTTAAAAAAAAGTATATGCGTCAATTTTTCGTCATCTTAAAGACGTCATTATGACGTCATTAACGGGACGTCCTTTGTCTGTGACTTAGGGAGGTCAATTTAACGTCATTTTGTCGTCATCTTATGACATATTTGCTGACCAAATGTGACCAAAAATGACTAAAAGAGATGTCAGCTTGCTGCTTGGGTTGTTAGTTTGATTACCAAAATTTCATATATTAGTTTTATAAAATTATCCCATTACTTTCTTTATTTATTTGTTGTGTAAAAACATTTAATATTTAAAAAAGGTAATAAAAGCCAACATTCTCAAAGTTATACACATGGACGCCAGAAGGGGTGCAAGGTGGTCAATTTTTCACTCCCTAAAAGTCATACTGCCGGCACCCATGGTTATACAACTACTAAATACCAAGTATAGGAAACATTGCCTATAAAAATAAAGGTTTTCTTGAATATAACCAAAAAGTATGTTTACATTATTTTTTTAGAAAGTGCTCCAATGGGCCATAAGGAATAAAAAAAGCAAATGCTTTTGCTTATAAGCAAAGGTATAGGTGATTTTCTTCAAAAGTATGAATAAATTCCAGTCATTTGCTTACAAGTGCGAGTATTTACTTATAGAAATGTGATGCGACTGAATAGCAGCATCACTCTTCGTAACTTTTCGGTAGGTAAATATTGCGCACTTGACTCTTTGTTTGACCTCCGGATAGTGTAGACGTGCGTAGAGGACTACAAAGTTCTTCCCGGGGTGGCGGTTAGGGTGCCGTACGGACGGTTTTACCTTCGGGGATCAAAGATTCACGCTAAATTGACGGCATCTTTCTTCTGGATCTGAGCTCTGTGAGCGAAGATTCCTATAAGCTGAGGGTATCCTGTTTGGTGGTGAACATGAAACATTTGGTGGTATTTCTCAAATGGCGGGAAATAGATGGGCGTGCCATGGGAACTGTCAGTAGTGAAAGTGAAGGTTATACGTAACACAAGTAGCAGGTCTTGGTTTGACAGCCGACAATTTATGCATTGCATCGATTGTAGAATTGTTTTTGTTTTCTTTTGGAATTTCTGGGAGCTACGAGCTCGATTATCCAGGTTTTTCGCCGACGAAGCCCTGAAAAGCATAGTCCGGAAGAAGGAGAGCTGGTGGATTGGACCTGAAGGGACCAAAACCAAGAAAAAAATAGAAAAGAAATACTTGCACTTGTAAGCAAATGCTCGACTTTATTTTATAGTTATTTTGTATGTGTTTATACGTTTAAAGTAAATTACCTATACCTTTTAGCAAAAGCATTTGCTTTTTATTTATATGGCCCAATATTGCAAAATACAAAATAAACACATATTAACGTTAGGAACGTAAATAGCGTTTGGACTAAACTACATTCTAAATTGCTGAGAAATCCCTTATTTACTTTAAAAATCCCTTTTCCTTTTGTCATCAAAAATCTCCATAACAAGTGAAAATCATCGGTCTCTTGCAACACTGGTTGACTGGTTACACAAATGCTTTCAGTATTGCCAACCCCATAATATTCAATTTTGACTATTGAAACCTAACCCCTTAAATGTTATTTAATTAAAACACTACAACATTTTTTGTTGTTGACAACACTATATTTGATTTTGGACCTTTGAAACCTTTATGTGGTATGCGAATTGTCGATGTCCAGAATTGTAGTACAACTCGGCCTGTGTGGGGTCAAAAAGTCATGCGCAGAAAATACGTAGGAACCGGTTTCTAAGGCGGCCCCTGGTGCAATATAATTGAAAGGCGCTTTGATTTTAAACGGTCAATTATATTGCACAATAATACGAACTGTGCAATATTTTCGTATTCAGCCGGACAGCAGTTTGACTGATAATATTGCTCAATACTGACCCTACACGATGCAATAAAACAATATTGTGCAATAAAAATTAAACTCGCTTAAACTGTGGTTCATTCATTACGCAATCTTCAATATTAGCCTCCAGACGATCAATTTTATTGCACAATATGTAGTACAGTGCAATATAATTGATTGTCTAGGGGACGCATAATAGCTATCCATTTAGTTTTTAAATCATTGATTGCACCACCTGGTAGGCACGGCCCTGACCAGAGTCGCCACTGCTATAAATTCAAAGCAAAATAAATGTCGATAAAGCCTTAATTAAGAGAGGTAATTTTTACCTTTTTACTGGAACGTTTGTGATACTTCGCAGGATACAACATGCAGTAATATCGATCCATAGCCATGCAAATTAAAATGACTGCACTCTGTTGACTTATTGCTCCCCGAAGAAGCGCCTGCAATTAACAGAACTAGAATAAATGTCAAGATAATCTGTACATTAAAAAGAATGAAAAAGTTATATTTCTTTAGCATTTAATAAAAGTATAATGCAGCTATGTATACAGGGTGGCTATTTGGGCCCTCCATGTCATATAAGCAAAAACGCTTGGACATGTCGATTTTTGAATTTACGGAGAAACATTTTTTTGTCACTTTCACTCTCTAAACTGCACGCCTTTAACAGGGGTGAGACTTTTCTCCGAAATCCAAAATAGCAAATACCACACTCTTGTTATGCATAGAAAATCTCTGATATCACACTAGTGAGGCATCTGTCATATGTACCCACGACCACATATGAAAATGACATAAAACGCACTTCATGATCCTTTAGAAAACGAATAATATCATACTCGTGTTGAAATCTTTTTAATTTCAACACTAGTGTTAAAAAGTACATATGACAGATGCTTAATTACTGTTAAAAAGATATTTACAGTATGTTTTTAACAAACTAAAGGTTTTGACTTACCAGTGCTAACACACATTATCTTCTTTTCAAATTATATTTATTTTATTTTTAAGGGTTTATTAGTTTATTTATAGACATTATTTTATAGCAAATGCTTTTATTAATAATGGGCAACCCATTTAACAATGGAAGTATCTAAAGCTTCGAATACCAAAGTAGGGATCTCTTTTAACCTAACCACAAAATACCAGGCTAATATCTAGTAAGCTAATAATTAAATTGCCATTAAATTAGAGTTGAAATTTAATTTAATCCATTTGGGACTGTAAGTTTTGTTTAGTGATTAGGTGTTTTTACGAAATTTTAAAAACTTAATTAAAGAAATTACAGTGCATACACTTTTGTAAATACTCTCAAATAAAAATACTAACTACTTACATGCTTTTACATACAATTAAACGTAATTTATTTATTTAGATTTTATGGCATTGACATTGATTTACGTCTAAGCTTTTGTCAGATTATCTTGTCTGTGTTTAAAATAATGATAAATATAAAGAAACTGACTGAGCATTGTTGGTATATAAATATTTTTTGGTCGTAGGAAAAATATTGTACATGACCTCGTACCAAAGTGATTTTCACACTCGTGTGAAATATATCACTTTCGACACTTGTTATGTAATAAACTATTAAAACAGAGACAAGAATGAGACGAGTAACTGGTCCTAACAATTTGTCCATTGTATTTATTTCTTTCTGGTTTAACGCAAGTTCCAATAAATATGTCTTTGTCTTTCATCATGGCAGGCTATCGTAGATGGAGCAATCATCGCTTTGCCCTGGTTGCCAAGTTGTTTACAATTTCTGCATGTAAACTTTAATGTCCTTTTTGGCTCATATCTAATTAAGAGAAAGAAAATATGCCATGAATCGAATATTTTTAACTTGACAACGTTGCCGCAGGCAGTCACGCCAAAATGTTAATCGATATTTGTGTTTGATATTTTTCAATGGCCGATTTGTTTGGACAGTTTGTTTACATTTTCTGTGATTTATTGTGTGTTTCGTGGTTTTTTACCTTTAATTGGACTTTAAATATTGACTTTTATTAGTGATCACAGTGTATATATTAAATTTGTGCTTTTCAACAGATAATTTAAGGTAATATTGACATGGTTATCTGTAAAAAAATCTTTATAAAAACCAAATAAATGACATTTTTAATAAGGTGTGTGTAATTATTGAACTATACCCCAATATTTTATATTAATAGGAAACAAAAACAAGTACCTAACATTAAGGGCAAAAATAGCACAGCTATATAATTTGAATTTGGCGGGCAAACGATAAAGTCGACTCATGCGCCATCTGCGTTTGCCTTCCTTGAAGACAGACAAGGAAGGCCCAGCAGCTATCTCTCTCTCGGATAATTTATTTACATTTAGTTGCTCATCTCATTGTTGTCTCTGATTACAACACTAGTGTTGCAAAGTATGATATAAAGCTGTCATCATCATATTGTTGTTAAATTGGTTGTTATTTGAAAGTACATTGAAAAAGTCATACAATAATGTGTTTTAAGTCAAGACCTCGTTAAAATCTAAAACGATAAAAGTTTTGCTAGGTAAGTGATTTTCAATTAAAAAAGGATTGTCAAACAGAATAATCTACCGCATTGAGGAAAAGTATCCATCATCATATTATTGCAAAGTTATTAATTGTTTACTATTTTTCTTTTCTGAAAAGCAAAACAAACTTTTTGTAAATAACTTGTGGTCGTAAAAAAAAATAGTGTACATTGTATGAAAATGAGTTTTTTTTTAATTGACCGGAAAATTGAATTTTCCACTCATTTTTTTAAGCGGAAAATGCTATTTTACAGGACTAATTTACTTTCCGGTCCCTAAGTTTACTTTCCGGTCTCTCATTTACTTTCCGATCCCTGATATCAAAAAATCCTTAGCCATGACAAAAATTGTCAGAGTTCAATTGTTACTATTTGACAGTTCAAGATATTGTAAAGTAAATCATTTTGCCAAAATGGAGTCAGACATGGAAAATCCAGATGAAATAATTGAAGCAGCGTCCAAGGTGACTTTCAATTTATTGCCCACTAAGAGTAAAGAAAGGTATGAACGAAATTTTGATACATTTTTAAACTGGTGCAACCATAAAAAGTCAAGCAAATTAATGAAGATGTATTACTAGCATTTTTTGGAGAAAAGAGTGAAAGTTTAAAAGCCCCTAGCCTTTGGAGCCTTTATTCTATGTTAAAAAAAAATTATGTACGATACTCGACCGGAATGATTTTTACGGGTCTCCTCAAAACTACAGGACTCGCCTACGGCTCGCCCTGTAATTGTTTTTCGTCGACCCGTAAAATACCATTTTTCGGTCTAGTAACGTAAATAGCTATTCTTACATCTTTAACAAGCTGTCATTTTAACGGAAATAACAGCAGAGACTTTAAACTTGGCAGTTTTAATCTGTCAGGAAACCCCTAAAAATAAATATCACTTGACCCCTCTTTCCATTTAAGATTTTGGGGACTGGTAGAGAGTTACAGTTTAGGCAGTAAAAGTGGTAAAAAATGCTTCCCGCTAAAATAAAAAATTGACGTGTTCAAGAGTTTTCCTTAGATCACCTGGGGTGCCCAAATTTAGCTCTGTTTCGTTTTCCTATGACCACCCTGTAGACTGCGTTACGCCAGAAACAGATATAATGGTAAAACAAAATATTATTTTAGGTAAATACGGGTGTCCCAACTCTATTTATACACCAAATAACTTCTGCCCCTGTACAAGGTACAAAAATAAACTTGAATTAGAAAATGTTTATTCGAATACACTCTTTTTAGTGATGGTTCTAGTTATTATACAAGGTGTCTCAAAAGTTATTGGCAAGTAGATTTTTAAATGGAACACCCTACATATTTTAACAAATTTTGACTTTGTATGAAATTCTACATCAAAAATATATAACACACTATACGTCAATTAGTGCTGGTTGTTGAGATATTAGCAGTATGTTAATATAGTCAATAACAATTATAAGTGAAGAAATAAAGTAATGTTTTGGTTTTAATTAATTTTAAATTATTTTGTTACTGTCAGAGTGACAATATAATAACAAGTAATTCATTACCTTCCATTGTAAGAGCTACTAATAGGTATGTTAGAAATTTAGTTTTTCTACTACTGTATAAATAAGAAAACTTTGAGGTCCTAGCAAAGCGAATGATAACGAAAGAGAACCTTCGTGTTACCTGGTTGCTAAGCGTTGCTAGCTACGAAAGTCATATTTTCAGCGCCTGGACAAAAAGTAAGAGTAAAAAAAAAGAAAATATGCTTGTGGGAAATATTAGGATTTATTTATAAAAAGTAACTAATTTAGGACAAAATATTTAAAAAACTAGGTAAGGTATTGACATTAAAGGTAATTGTGCAATTTGAGCAATTAGCAAAAGAAATTGGAGAAATAATACTTGAATTAACAGTTTTTAAATTTGTTGTTGGGTTATCGTTATCACCTTTAACTACGTTAATATTCATATTTTTTACTGTTACTTCATTAGAGGAAATATTGGTAGGAATTTCGTGTAAAATCTTCTTTGAAATTTCCACCTTATTACTATAGGATTCAGCAATATATCCCTCCGCAACAAAAGAAGACTTCCAACCTCCATGCCTTTTAAGTCCAAAACATCGACATCCGAAAATTGGCAAGGAACGTAGTTGACGTTCTTCTAAAAGAATGGCCAGTGTATCTACTGATGTCTTCAAGCTTCAAAAACTTTTCAATTTCTTTAGGTACATTTGAAATAGTGTGCTTTCCAATTACTTGATTAACACATTTACCTCTATCATAACGATACAATAAGCGCTCATCTAGAGCATTCCTTGGTCTCAGCTTAATATATTCCTGTAGAAATCTGACATAAGGAACTACTATACAATTGAACTGAGCCTTCATCGTTGGTTACTACAAAGTTTCTTTTAACTTTATTTTTAGACTCCACTATTTTTACTATAGCCACGTCATTTCTTATTTCTACATCACTTAGCTTCATTCTGTATATTTCGTCTGTCCGGCATGCCCCAGCCACTCAGGCGCGTTAAGTAAAAACTTTATCATTTCTTCTTTGTAAAAATGTTTGACTTTTTGCCTCATAACCATCGTTTTTCCTTTTAATAAAAGCAACTAGTTTCTTGAACTCCGAAATATCTTGATTTTTGTTAACGGAAATTATTAACTTGAGCATGGAATATACAGACCAGAGGGTTGGTGGTGATAAAGACTCGGATTTTTCTTGAAAATACGCCAACATCACATTCTCGTCAATCCGCCCCACATTTTTTGTAGCAAGCCATTCAGAAAACGATTTATATGTTTGATGGTACCCTCTTTAGATTTGTCTGGCAGAAGTGAGGCACACGCAAGGTAGAGCTGCCTCTTGGATGCCATTTTCATATTCATTTAACATTTTAAAATGGGAATGGATTTATACTAAATTAACAATAATTCAATATCTGACAAGTGCTGATGACAGACAATGTCAACAATAAATGTGTTGCTATGGATTAATTTTTAACAGGTAACATTTCAAAAATCTCTGATATTTCTATTAAAACATGATTATTAAATTATGCGATACATAGAACAGTAGCAGAAAAAATATAATACATTACACGATGCGAAAGCCCTTCAAGTGTTCTGAGGTTTTAAATAGCTCTCGGCTTCTGCCTCGGCCATTTAAAAACCACCTCACACCAAAAAGTAAACTTTCGCATCTTGTAATGTAAATCAATTAAAATTAAATTATTTTTTAAACTTTTTATAAAATTTTATTTTATTTTTCATCACAGACTATTTTCGTTTAGTTAAAAGGATTTTTATACTTTTAATTTTCTCTTTTATCACATATTGTATGCAAGGGTTATTTTTAAAACCAACGTTATACAAAATATGATGTAAAATCTTAACTTGGTCTTTAGCAAATTTTATTATAACCCAATAAAATTAAAAGCGTCTAACAGTATTTAATTTACAGTTTAAAGTGAAATTAAAATTATATTTATAAAACCTTATCAAAGGATTCTCAAAGGCTCTACTTTTAATAACTTTGTGTATAGTTTAAGCTGAAATAAAGCCCATATAAATAAATTTCAAAATTAAACTACGGTAATTGTCTTGAAAGTTGTGAGAACGCCGATTTTAAGCAACTTTGGTAAAGAGAACATTTTTGGGGCGCTAATCAGCAGTTTAAAGCAAATTTATTATATTTAACTTGTCGATATATCGATATATTAATATCAAATATTTTTAATATTTGTAGTAAATGAGATAAAATATTGTAGTATTTTTTCACCTAAATTTTTAAAACTGTAAAAAATGTTGTCCCGTAAAATTTAAATAAAAACTAAAGTATTAAGGTAATTTCTACTTTTATGTCGTATTTGTTTACTTACTACCTATTAACACAAAAAAAAATAAAAAAAATTGAATACCTATTTTTTCTCTCTCAAATACCGGGTAACAACGAAATTACTATCCAGCAGTTTATTTTCTTCATTCTTCAGTGCAAACTGTATAGTTTTTAAATTTAGGGACGTTATATCATATCACCGAATGCCAGTGATATAACCTTTGATATTTTAAATGGAACACCTTGTATATTATTTAGGATTTGAATTGTACCTACAGGTCATTCCTGATATAAAACCTTTATTATATCCATAACCTACCTTTTTGGTTTTGGAGAAAATGGCGTTTGAAAATGTCTAAAGGACAGCACAATATACAGTTTTATGGAAAACAAATGAACATAACAAAAATTTAAAATGCTAAAAATAGTTCTTTAAAAGACTCAGCTTTTAGAGACCACTATAAAATTACTTCCTGTTTAACCGGAAGTGCTGCAAAATTTAAACTTTTATGTATAATAACCCTGGTAATTTTAATGAAACACCCTATATATTTTTTTAGGATTTAAATTCTTTAAGCTATTCCTGATATAAAATCTATAATATACCCATAACCTATATTTTTAGTTTTAGGGAAAACTGTGTTTGACGACACACAATATCCATGAACCTGTTTATTGTGAGGTCGTTCGGTCGTTCGGTCGTTTATATCAGGAATAGCTTAAAGAATTTAAATCTTAAAAATATAGGGTGTTCCATTAAAATTAATTAACAAGGTTATTATACTTGGAAGTTCAAATTTTACAGCACTTCCGGCTAATTAGTATTATAATGGTCTCTAAAGAAAGTCTTTTAAGGAAACTATTTTGAACATTTTAAATTTTTGTTATGTTCATTTGTTTTCCCATAAAACTGCATAATGTGCTGTCGTTTGGACATTTTCAAACGCCATTTTCTCCAAAACCAAAAGAGTTAGGTTATTAATATATTTAAGGTTTTATATCAGGAATAACATGTAGAATTCAAATCTGTAAAAATATACAGGGTGTTCCATTTAAAATATCTAAGTTTATATTACTTCCGGTTAAACCACAAACATATATTAAACCATTTTTTTTTAACTTTACTAAATAAAAATGATTAGATTACTACAAAACAGACTTCTTATTACATTTTTTAAAGTATTTTGTTTAACTAAAGTTGTTAATTTCTATTTTATTTAAACCTATATATAGCGTTACCTATTTAATACCATCAACGATTCACCTTAGGAACTTCTACTTGTAAAATATATTTTTCTACCAACTTTAGTAAATGAAAATTATCCTATTACTATAAAACAAACTTATACATTTTTAAAAATATTTTGTTTACCTACCTAATACCTATTTAATACCGTTTAGGAGCTACAACTAATATAATATTTTGTTATCAATTGGACAGTGACAAGCGAGGAATAATCATAGTTACCTATGATATGGAGAATAAGGCTGTTACCTACGTAATTTAGGTAAAATAATTTTAAACTAACAACATGTTCTCTTAAAATTTTATAAATACTATGTATTCATTAATTTTTATAAAGACAGTATGAAATAAAATATCATACGATACACGTCCGTTAGGTGTTATTACAGTACTCGTTTATATTCCAGACTCGGCTCCTGAGTCGCCTCGTCCGTAAACATCTCGTACTGTAATAAGTCACCTACCGGACTTATAACATAAAATATTAATATCGTCGGCTTGCTGCAATAACTCATTCAGTCATATTGTTGTTTCGTTTCTCCTTTATCCAAACCATATTATTATGATATTATTATTGTTATTGAAATGGTAATAAAAAGTTTTTTTTTAATACATTTTAAATCCAAGACAGAAAAAGAAAATAATAATTTAGCCTAGAATTACGTATCTAAAGAGGACATATTTTATTTTTCACTTTTCCAGAAACTTTAATTTTTGACCTAATAATAAGCTTTTGACGCAAGTCGACGATACCTAACTTTATTAATTTCAGAAATATGACGTTAAAGTGATGATACATTTTTATAATATTTACAGCTGTAACCACCTAGCTAAGCTAAAAATGACTGGTTAAATTTTTAATACCTTAAAAGACAGACATAAAAAATGTGTTATATTAAAGGTTATTTTATTAAAAAATGCGTGAAAATGGAATTATCACATGTGGTATTTCTTAAAAGATCTTTGAAATACAGGGTGATCATTTAAAAGTCGGCACTACTGCAAACTTCTATATTATTGGAGATACGAAGTCGATTAAATTAGTAAAGTTGTAGTATTTTTTCCGCTGATTAACGAGCAGCTATCAAAAAAAAAAAAAAAATAAACATTGGGTTTTCGATTTATTGCATAAAATACCATTTTTTGTATTGTATTGTATTGTATGGTATTGTTATGAATGGAGTCGTTGGGCTTAAGCTAGGCCTTCTTCCACTTCGACCTAAAAGATCTTTTGGAAATTTGATAGTAAACTGGAATTTTAAAAATAGAACATCCTGTATATTGCATCACCGTTAAATAGATATTTTAAAGAGCTTTAAAGAAATACCACATTTGATATGTCTATCTCTTATAGTTTTGGCCCTTTAACTCTAAAAATAGTAGATATATGTCTATTTTATTTTCTACACTAAACTTAGTGCTTATAGCTGGGAGCTGTAGAGATAATAAAAATCTAACATAATTTTTAGATTTGGATAGGCCTACTTTCAAAACTATAAGGGATAGACGACAAGGACCGATGACAATGCAATAATTTAAAAACAGTATCCCGTTATCCTGATTAGGACCGCCAGGATAAATAAATTCCTTTATAGATCCTCGGTGTCCTAATACTACTCTTGACAAAATGGCGAAGGAATTTTTAGTGAATAAACTGGAGCATTTATTTTTAAAAACTAATTGATATATCGAACTAAAAATGAAAAATAAATAATAGTGTGAACACCTAGTATAAAAAAATATACATTTTGGGAATTTTAAAAATATATATTTTTGGGAAATTTAAATATAATTGGGTTACTTAACATTGGGAAATTTGGTACATAAAACAATACGTGAAGTGTCAAGGTTTAAAAAGTATGAATCAAACAATTTTCTAGGTTACTCTTATAATAATAAAACAAAAACATTAAACAAGCGAGTAGCCTAGAAATGCAAAACAAATACTGAAAAATTTAATATTTAAAGAGAACAAAATTTTAAGACGGGAATTGATTGTTTTATCAGAGAGGTAGTTAGTAAAGTCAAGTAAAAAGTTAAAGTTTGAGTTAAGCCCCGTACGGGCTATCCCTAGGGATATGCCCGTACTAATTTAAGTTAATCAAATAAGTTAAGTTGGTTTTTAATGCAAAGTTAGTGTTGATGGTCCACCGGTCTCACGGTCCCAAGAAGATAGTTCCATATGGTACATTGCCCAGTGACGTCAAGTAGCATTTCAAAATGTCAACGTCACATATGGTGGAGGCGCCCCCGTTCCCACTGACCTTTGTGAAACGTCGGTTATGGTAAGCTGTGCCCGCCCCAGTTCCAGTGCCCTTTGTGAAGCGATTTTTAAAAGTCGCTTATGGTACGCCCTTCCTACCCCTCAGTTTATTTGTGGAAGAAAATACCATATATATGGTAAAGGCGTCCCGTTCCCCGGAGAAGAAATGTGTGTGAAAGGACGAAGATGGGGAAAAAATATGTTGCGTAGCGTAGCTGCAAGGAGGTAGCAGCGTAGCTACAAGAAAAGGAAGATAAGGTATATCTTCAGTTTTCAAATATGGCTAAATGGTGTTAGCCAGAAGTGATAAAGAAAAATATGGAAATATATTTATTTGTGTCGAAGTTGTATGGTACGTCGTGAAGACGGAGTTCAGAAGCAGCAGGAGGCTGCATTAGCACTGGAAGCCGCAGCTCTAGTATGGGGAAGAGCTCTGAAGTATGGTCTTGAATGGTGGGGTACAAGACTATCTAGCGGCCCTGAGAAAGCTCAGGATATGGGGAAATTGGCATGAAGTTGCAGTAACCTGATGTGGAAGAAGAAAATGGGAATGAAAGGCAGACAATGGTTTGTGGAGAAGAAGTACGGGACAAATGGCCAATGGAACGCACCATCAAGAACATGGACAGGGAGGCAAGGTGGACACAGTACAATTCAACAAAAGATGGACAATCTAGAATATTATGGTACTTGTATAGTGTTTAGGTAAATCTGTAATGTTTTTTAATTAATGGAATTTTTTTTTGTTGTTTACTTATTAGAAAAAGTATAATATTGATAAAAATAATGATTTAATATGCAGAGAAAAGTAGCCTAAAAGTAAAATTTGATAATAACTCTTTTTTAACCCACCGTATATGTAATATTAAGTTGTGAAAGGGTCATTGTTTTAAGGAAATACAATTTACGGTCAAGGTTGTAACAATTTCTAATAATGCTGAGCTAGCTAGTTTTAAAGAATCATATTTTGTTTATCAAGTCGGGTGTTTTTGTTTAGTACATAAAATTAATGAGGAATAATACTATGTATTTAAAGTGTTTTATATAGGGGTATAGAATTTAGGCCACTTTTCTCTAAAAATAATCTTAACCGTTACAACTATATTTAAATAAAACTACTTGGAGAAAATCCCAAATTTAGAAATTATTCAGTTAACAATGGAAAAAATTTAACTTTTTTCTTTTGATCAATGACAAATCTTTTATTTCTTAAAAAAAAGTCAAGTCAATTAATTATTTTTTGGATTAAAGGCTATTTGTTCATTTTTTTGTTTACATTTATTGAAAAAAATTTTAGATAAAACTTTTTTCATATTTTTAAAAACTTCGAAAAGTTAAGGTTATTTACGGTTATTTACATAATAGGTAAAATATTGTTAGATTTTTAAATATTTGTAAGCTATATGGAACTATCGATTTTGGTAATATTGCTAATTTTTTTAAAGGGGTTAAAGTAAATTTGGCTCATTTCTAATAGCGTTGTGGGTCCAACGCTTTCAGGGAAGGGGCATATGTGAACACCTAGTATAAAAAAGTATACATTTTGGGAATTTTAAAAATATACATTTTTGGGAAATTTAAATATAATTGGGTTACTTAACATTGGGAAATTTGGTACATAAAACAATACGTGAAGTGTCAAGGTTTAAAAAGTATGAATCAAACAATTTTCTAGGTTACTCTTATAATAATAAAACAAAAACATTAAACAAGCGAGTAGCCTAGAAATGCAAAACAAATACTGAAAAATTTAATATTTAAAGAGAACAAAATTTTAAGACGGGAATTGATTGTTTTATCAGAGAGGTAGTTAGTAAAGTCAAGTAAAAAGTTAAAGTTTGAGTTAAGCCCCGTACGGGCTATCCCTAGGGATATGCCCGTACTAATTTAAGTTAATCAAATAAGTTAAGTTGGTTTTTAATGCAAAGTTAGTGTTGATGGTCCACCGGTCTCACGGTCCCAAGAAGATAGTTCCATATGGTACATTGCCCAGTGACGTCAAGTAGCATTTCAAAATGTCAACGTCACAATAGTTTAAAAAAACTAAAAAAACACGCTTTTATATGCAACCGAACTAAAAATTAGAAAATAATTTTTCATTACAAAGAGTTTGTCACTTCAGAATAAAAGCGTGGGGTGCTTAATATATTAAATGTTATAATTATTCTATTTGCAAATATCTATGAGGGAAAAGTTATGAAAAAATAGTAAAATGCACCCCACGTTTTTTACTCTGAAGTAACAAACTCTTTGTAATGAAAAATTATTTTCTAATTTTTAGTTCGGTTGCATATAAAAGCGTGTTTTTTTAGTTTTTTAAACTATTATTTATTTTAAAGTACTTTAAAATGTCTATTTAATGGTGATGCAATATACTGTGTGTATATGCCAGTTTACTATCAAATTCATGAGAAAGTTGTTTGATTAATCTTTTTAATGGTAATATAATATAGAGGGTGTTCCATTTAAAAAAGTATATTTTTTCAATAAATAATTTTTTTGTTGGCAGCACGTTAATCAGAGGAAAAAATACTACAACTTTACTAATAATAAAGAAGTTAGCAATAGTGCCGACTTAAAATTGGATCATCTTGTCCTATATATATATATACAGGGTGGCCCACCATATCCGACACGGTCTGTAGCTGGATAACCATGGGGTTTTAAAAAAGTAAATACTGGAACATATATAGGTCGGATAAGGCCACAGTATAAAATTATTTTAGTCTATACAGGTTGTCTCAAAAAAGTGTGACATATTAAAGTTATATTTTTTAAATGGGACACCCTACATTTTATGACGGTTTAAGATTCCACATAAAAAAATAACTAAAGTTTCTTTATGGTACCGAGTGTTAAATTTAATTAATTTTTGTGATATTTGATTTTTTTTCAAAATGCGGAGGTGTAATTAAATTAATTTTATTTTAACACTATAAACCCTTTAAACTTCAAAATGTGTAACAAGAATATAGAAAGTCTGCCATATCATATGTAGGTCATATCAAGATCAAATATTGTACATGGTGGTCAAAAATTGTTTCAATTTTTCGGAAAATCAAATTGCAATATCTTTCTTATTTTAAATGGAACACCCTGTATTTTTACGTCACATGATGACAAATAAAATTCTCTTTCAAAGGGTTGCCTATACCTATCTTTTGTGCTTTTTTACTAAAATCTGTTTTTACAAATTTTTAGTCCAAATGTTTATTTAAATTAAAGTTGGCTGTGACGTAGCAGCCATTTATATTTTTCTTAAGAAAATAACAACGACTATTTATTGACTACTAGTGTTTTAAAAAGTCAGTTTAAAAGAAATTTTAATGATTTTAAGTAAAAACCCTTCTTCTACAACAACAAGATGATATAATACTGGTAGGATGTGAAATAAATTGGTTTACTTTAGTCTAGAGTTAATCCTGAAAAATATTCCAGGAGAAACCATCCGATTACCTTAAAAGTTGCTTTAAAAAATTTGACAAAGTGATTATTGATAATGGAAGAAACGAGCTATAGGTCACAGAATGTCGTCATAACTGACCAGAGGCGTTAGTAGGATTGTTTAAAAGCACAAGTTTTATCATTACCTCATTTAGTGTTATGGAAATAGCATTATAAGCAACTAATGATTTTTTTTCTGTGAATTTCAAAAATAGTGGCAGATAATACAAAATCTTTTAATTTTGTGCTTTTTTCAGACATATTTACATTTTGCAATAATGGCTTAGTAAATAGGTATATACCACATCCTACTTAAATTAAATAGACATTTGGAATAAAAATATGTTAAAACGGAATTTACTAAAGAAGTATAAAAGATAGGTATAGACAACCTATACACCATTTGAAAGAGTATTTGATTTGTCATCATGTGGTGTAAAAAATACAGGGTGTCCCTTTTAAAATAAGGGAGATATTGCTATTTGACTTTCTAAAAATTGAAATTATTTTTGATCACCCTGTATAATTTATGATGTCGATATGACCCACGTATCCGAAGGCAGACTTTTCCTAATCTTGTAACAAATTCTGAAGTTTAAGGAGTTTATATTGTTAAAATAATAATTTAATTTTACCCTGTATTTTGAAAAAGAATCCAATATCACAAAAACGAATAAAATTACACGTTTGGTACTATTAACAAACTTAAATTATTTTTTAGGTAGAATCTAAAACCGTCATAAAATATAGTGTGTTTTCGTTTAAAAAATATAACTTTGATACGTTACACTTTTTTGAAACACCCTATATAGAAGTAAAATAATTTTATACCATGGCCTTATCCGACCTGTATATGTTTTAGTATTCACTTTTTTTTAAATACCATGGTTATCCAGCTACAGACCGTGTCGAATATGGTTGGCCACCTTGTATATATTTTTTTTAAATCTGTGTCACTACAGCCCTAAGAGGCGTTAAAATTTAGAAAGGCGATTAATTGCCTAAATAGGTTTAAATGCATTTACTTTTCGCCTTTTGTACATGATGACATTACAACAGTTATTGTTCAAAATGTCAATGTCAATTTTTGGACAATCCACGAAGGCTGAAAACCTAAATACTAACGTACCGTGGATGTCTTAAGCAAGGTAAGAGGAAGTTTGTTAACACGGGACTTAAAAACTTAAAGATTTGGGGGAGAAGAAAAGACCTCCGCTGGCAGTAGGTCCACAGTCTACAAACTCTAGGGATAAAAGAACGAACGAAATGGGAAGTTCGAGGCCTGTCCAGTTGGACCGTATAGGGATGCATACGTGCGGCACTACGAGTTTCTCTGTTGGGAGCTGCAACAGGAGGGACTATACTGGATAATTCGTGGGAGCAGAAGCCGTAAAAGTATCTATAAAAAAGCGATAGATCTCCCACAGCTCGACGATGGGCAAGAGAAGGAAGTCTTTCAGTAAGCAAAGGATCATAAATAAGACGAACAGTTCTTCTTTGAATGGCATCAAGAATGCTGAGGGTTGTAGGGGATGCCATTCCCTAGACATGAGAACAATATTCCAGAGAGGGTCGAATTTGGGATACATACTAAGTGTATAAATTGGAAGGAGAAATATTCATTTTGGCTCGAAAAAGAAATCCAAGCGCTGGCTATAGATACAATGTGTTTATGCCACTTAAGGTTTTTCTCAAATGTGACGCCCACAAGGTTGAATGTGCCCCCGCTCTGCAAAACCTGGCCACATAAGCAAAGGGTTTTTAAATGGTGATTAAATATACACTGTGTTCTATTTAATTAAATAACCCTTGCAATTTAACACAATAAAGTAAAAACAAGCTTTTTAAATAGTACCTTTGTGCAATTTAAATTTCAATATTTATTACTGTTAAATACAATGTAAAATCGTCCGCATCTTATCCACAAGTCTATAAATTACATCCGAAACTAAATTCAATAGTTGTCGTATTCTATTTATTCCGGACAACCACTTTAATTCCGCTGGTCTTACAGATAATTTATATAATAAATGGGTTAAGTTAATGGCAGGTTGCTTTACCCCCAAATAATATTATTATTAGTGACGAATATGTATAAAATAGTCTCTTTATTGTTAAAAATGTTGTTTGTATACTTTAAAACCTTTTAAATGTTTTATTTTTGCCAATATTTTGTTTTGTCCTTGTCAAAAGAAGGTTTCAAGGTGTTTTATTTCGAAAAGCGATCCGTACAATGATGCATGATAGTTCTAAGATTATTTTTTATATTTGGTGTATTGTTTTATTATTTTTATTAACTTAAGAAAATTTAAAATAGTTTTCAAAATTTTTTTTTTGTAAAGTTCAAAAATCCATACTGTATACATCTTTTTCGATCAACAACCAAAAAAAAAAGAAAAACCCTGCAAAGAAATGTTGTCCTGATAACACTGCTACCGATATTGATTTCAATATGTATTAACTTAACAGTATTTATTAAGATGTTCTAGAAAACACTAAAATGTAAAAATTTTAAAAAAGTTTAATTTCAAACATTGTCAGAAGAACTATGTAAAACAATAAATTGATTATGTTTCTTATTACAAATCTAGCTTTAAGAAATTTTACTTTGAACGTAAGTTTTTTTTTTTGTTAAATATTACCGTTTTTAAAACAATACGTTGCTTTTGTAGATTAATTTTTTGATTGTAAAAGATTATATTGTAGCCTTGAAAAAGGAAAAAATAAATTTCCGAAAGCTCGGCGTTTAGTAAAAAAAGAGTTTTACTTCAGCCCTAGACCGAATGTCCAAAAATTTAAAATCTTTGTATTCAACTAGTCGGTCAATACTACCCTTCCACTATTTTATATATATATATATATATATATATATATATATATATATATATATATATATATATATATATATATATAAAATAGTATATATATATATATATATATATATATATATATATATATATATATATATATATATATATATAAGTTCAGTTAAATAACATAACATATAGGCAATGTGAGGAAAAAAGACAATCTAACTAAATCCCGGCATGTAAACATGCGTGACTAATAGTGCTTGTTTTGTTATTCTATTGCTTGCCGATGAACCAAACAGCGTTGCTCATATTGTATATACATATATGAATAAAAAAACTCACTAAAAAGTTAAATATAATAAATAAAAAAATGTCCGGTTAATAACATATGGTATTAAAATATAAAAAGCTTTTGTTTGTATAGTTTTTAACATTTATGTAGGTTTTGAGCTCATATGTTATAACCCGACTTAATTTTTCTATTATTTTTTTAATTTTAACTTTTTAGTGAGTTTTAAAATTTTTTTGAAGTTGATTGAATTTTTTTAAAAAGGGTTTATTTTTCTCCTTCTAGTTTATTTTTGCTTTCTAATTTATTCTTATTACTATTAAATCGGTAAACATATACTAAAAAACACTACAGGTATCCCTTTTAGTTCGGTGAAAAGGGTAAATTTTACCCCAAGTTTGTCGATTTTAAATGCATTCCTGATATCTGAGCATATACCATCTAGAGGCAGCTTTGCCGCAAGAACAATGTACGGCAGAGAAAAACAATAGGTCTAGTACCTTCTCTCTCGCGATCCTGACTTAGTATTTTTTATGGAACCACCGCGAAAGTACACTCTTTTAAATAAAAAAGCAATTTTTAAAATCGGTTCAAAATTACCGGAGTACCACACAAAAAAACATATATGCGAATTTAAAAGAGAGAGAGAGAGAGAGAGAGAATTTGAAAGTTATAAAGGGCGCATCAGTTAGTGTATTCCTTTTACCTTGCAGAACCGTTCTGAACCTTTCTCTGAACTGTCAATAGTGTCAATAACGGTTCCACAACATGAAAAAAGGTCACAAAATTGTAAAAGGAACACTTACCGTGTCGTTCCGGGCGGATCTGGAGCATAAAAGGAATACAGCAAGTGACTATGACTATTTAGCATCCTTTCTAGAAGGTTTTTTCGTCCTAATTCTGTATTTTATTTAAATTAGGTGCAGAGCGTTTATATGTCTTAAGAATAATTATGATGATGTCGATATTTTTGCTTGAAGGTTCCAATGCTTTTTAATGTTGCTTTGATCGATGCTGAAGTGGAGTCTTGTCTTTATCAAGTCATTGCACGATATCATCAAGCAAGTGTTCAACAGTTAAGAGGTTGTTGCACAGTGGACATAGGGGATGATTTTTAGATTTTAAAAGATATGAGTGGGTGAGGTATGTATGTCCAATAAGTAGACGATAATAGTTTGTTTGCGTCTATCGAGGAATGGGATAATCGGAGACGTGGGAAGGATATCGTAGATCTTTTGTAGTTTGTTGTTTCTCTCCAACAAGTCCCATTCGAGTTAAGAAGTATGAACTCTATCTTTTTATTATCGGTTTGAATACAATGTGTGAAAATATTTTGTCTATATATAGACTGTTTTCCTTTGGGTGGTTTGCGAGGTAATCAGCCTTTACATTTCTGTGGATACCTATATGACTGGGTATCCATATAAAGAAGATGGGGAATTTTTTTATGACCAGTCCGTTTAGTATATTTAGGATGTCAATAATTAATGCATTGTTGTTAAATGTATTTTGTATAGCTTTAAGCTCGCTCATTGAAAAGGAAAAATAATTTTTTTTTTGAAATCGGTTAAAAACTAAGGCGTTTTTTTTTTTGATATTTTTTTAGAGTAATATCCTAAAATTTTTAAATACCTTTACGAAAAAGTGTTTTCCAGCTAAATAGGTAGTTCGTAAACATTAAATTTGGGAATTCATCACTGCTAAATTTAATATGAAACCGTCCGCTTGTTATCCGCAAGTCTATAAATTACATTGAAAGTCAAATTCAATAGGTGTCACGTTCTATTTATTCCGGACAGCCACTTTAAATTCTCCCCGTTTTTGAAGATAAATTATTAAGTGAGACGGTTAACTAAATGGCAGGTTGCGTCACCCACAAATATATTTGTCACTGACAAATGTGTACGAGTATGCATGCCATCCTTATATTCCTTTTAGGCTCTAGAACTGCCCGAAATAACGCCAAAAGTGTCAGTCTTTTATACATTTTTTTGTCATTTTCGACACTTTCAGTTTCCGGAAGTTCTAGACCATAAAAGAAATATAAGGAATATAGTCATTATTGGTAATTAATCAGTGCTTTTTTTTAAATCTTTTCCTCCCTTTTATTTTTTAAAACAATGAATTTAAAAAATTAAAACTTTGGAATATGAAATTATTGCATAAATTCTATATTTTACTGTGAAAATAACAGCTGAAAGTTTTAAGATGGCGGCTGGGAACCATCTTGTGACACATAATTTTAAAGGTCCTGACGAGTACCTTATAACCCTAAAATATAAAGTCAATACCTTTACCTAATACAAAATGACGGATCTTTAAAAATTATTTAAAATTCCGATTTGGATGGCCATATTTTCGAAACTAATAAATTTAGATGTACTAAATGTGGGAATTTTCCTAAAGGTCCTTTAAAAATCTTTTTAATTGTAATATAATATACAGGGTGTTTTATTAAAAATATATACTTCTTTTCCTACCCTGTTTATTATCACCAGTATCACCAATAAAAAGATCTTTAAAAGAATTAGGAAAATACAACATTAAGTACAGCAAATTAGTTTCGAAAATATGGCCCTCCAAATCAGGTATTTAGATAATTTTTAAACTACCGTCATTTTGTATTAGGTAAAGGTATTGACTTCATTTTCTGTGGTTATAAAGTACTAGTCAGGAGCTTTAAAATGATGTGCTACAAGACTCCCTTTCCATTTAGTTTTTTCCCAAGATGGCGCCCAGCCGCCATCTTAAAATTTTCATCTGTCAATTCCATACTTAAAAATAGTATTTAAGCGTCAGTTTCATATCCCAAAGTTTTACGTTTTTTAATTTATCCGTCCCAAAAATAAAAAGGGGACGTCAAATTTTGTTTGTGGAGTTTGAAAGTCTCTCAACCCTGATTACTGCCAAGTTTAAAGTCTTTGCTATTATTTTCATGAATATAACTTGTCAAATTGGTTGATTTTTTTAATGTATAATATTAAATTACCTCTAAGAGCAGAGCAACTTGAAACTGAGGAAATATAATAGGGGTTAAACGACGAAAAGTAATAAAATAATTTGGCAAACTTTAATAATAAAAGCGCTTATAGTGTTTATCAATTACGAAAAAACCTTTCCAGACACTTCCTATAAGAGAAATGTTAATTTATAATACATGCACAAACCTAGAAGGCTTACTAAACATTTTGGGATGCTTGTTATAAAGTCAAATATATTTTTAAAATTCATAAAGCGTATCTATTTAAGTTAAATAATAAATCATTAAATATTATTTTTTTTTAGTGTTAAGGTATCTTAAAAAATATAAATTTTGTTCAAGAAAAGGTACGCTTCTTTTCAAAAATATTCAAAATTGTTAATAAGGAGAAATGTTTGGAAATAAAAATAAATCTTAAATGTGCAAACGTTTACATAAAAAAAGTTTTTATGTAATTCCTTATGCGATTACGAGCTTTCCTGTGACTTTCATTGTTTTGGTTCTTAAGCTTTTTTCCTTCAAATTTTAATTTTCATTGTGATATCATAAAAAATATTTAAAAAAACGTTTTTTTTGCGTTGTTCCTGTGAATGAGCGAGTGTGCATATCTAAGAGCTATTTTAATTTCTTAAAATTTTTTCTTTATAATAATGTTTGATATTTTTAAAAATAACCATGCAGAACTTTTTATATAATAACTTTTTTCGTTAAATAAATACCAAAAAGTTTCCATATGTAGAGAACTTAGGCAGAAACGCAGTAGAGTAATATAATATTTAAAAGTTCATGCTCACAAAAAGTTTCTACAGGATCCTAGTCCAGAAAACCGACAGGCCAGCATTGAAGCAAGAAACTACTACAATCAAACAATTTCTGAAGCCAAAGCCTCCTTTGACAATCGTATTAAAAACAAAGTTCTCTCTTGCTCAAATAGCAGCAAATCTTTCTGGTCCTTTGCGAAAAACATAAGTAGGAATTTTTGTACCAGTTCTTTTCCGCCACTAGCTTTGGAAGATGAAATTGTTTCTACCGCTAAAGGAAAGGCAGAATTATTTGCTAAACAATTTGCTGCCAATTCAAACCTTGACCCTCCCGTAAATCATCCAATTCCAGCGGTTATCCCAGTTCCTCATAAAATGCCCGATATTATTTTTAAGGTAAAACACATTAAGCGTATCCTTTCTTCCCTTAACACCAAGAAATCGTCTGGGCTGGATGGCATACCAGCAATCGTTTTAAAAAAATGTGCTCCAGAACTTGCACCAATCTTAACTCGACTCTTTCGAATTTCTTACAACACAGGTATCTTTCCCGAAAGCTGCACGTGTTCAACCTATTCCCAAGAAAGGATCTAAATCTCTTCCATCTAACTATAGACCAATTTCAATTCTCTCAGTTCTTTGTAAAGTAATGGAAAAACTAATTAATTCACAAATTCTTAAGTACTTAGAAAAACACAAAATTTTGCATGACAGGCAGTATGGATTTCGTCACAAAAGATCTACAGCAGATCTTCTTTCCTTCGTATCACACTGCTGGAATAAGTCTCTTGAGTTTCTAGGTGAGTCCCAGATCGTTGCTCTTGATATATCCAAAGCTTTTGACCAGGTCTGGCATGCCGCACTTCTTAATAAACTTCCCTCCTATAATCTTTCAACTAAACTCTGTACTTGGCTCTCTAGTTATCTATCTGATCGTCGTATATCAGTTATTGTGGACGGCCATTCTTCAAGCTTTCACCAAGTAAATGCTGGAGTCCCTCAGGGATCAGTTCTGGCATCAACATTGTTTCTTCTTCACATCAACGACCTTCTCTCGTCCACAACTAATTCCATTCATAGTTTCGCCGACGATAGTACCATTCACTCTAGTTTTCAGGTTCCTAAATCCATTACTAAACCTGACTTGGAAAACAAACGGAGAGCGATGCAGATATCTCTTTTGCAGGATCTTAATTTAATATTGGATTGGGGCGCTAAAAATACACTTATTTGTATCCCAAATCCGACCTCCCTTGGAATATTGTTCTCATATCTGGGATATGGCGTCCCCCACAACCCTAAGCATTCTTGATTCTATTCAAAGAAGAGCTATTCGTCTCATTAATGATCCTTCACTTACAGAAAGGCTTTCCTCTCTTGCACATCGTCGGGCTGTGGGGGATTTATCGCTTTTTTAAAGGTACTTCCATGGCTTCTGCTCTAAAGAATTGTCCAGTATAGTTCCTCCACTTACGGTTCCCAACAGAGAAACTCGTGGTTCCGCGCGTATGCATCCCTATACGGTCCAACTGGACCCCCCAAATCTTCAAGTATTTAAGTCCCGTGTCAACAAACTCCCTCTTACCTCGCTTAAGACACCCACGGTACGTTAGTATTTAGGCTTTTAGCCTTCGTGGTTTGTCCAAAGATTAAAAAAAATGTCACAAGTGTTACAAAAGAAGTTTTTTTTATTTTACCACCTTAAAAGTTTATACATTTAAAAAATGAATTAATTTAAACTTTTTTTTCACCCAAGGACAAACCCTTAAATATTAGCATTCTTTTCTAAAAACCCTTTATACTTTTATACAGAGTATGGACATACTTAATCTTAAAATAAAAATAATACTAATGTCATTTTATTAAGGTCATAAGTTAGCTGACACAAAAATGTGTTTAAGTCTTGTATTTTACTCAAAAATAATTTTTTGTGTTTTAAAAAATTGAACCATTTCAAAAAATTAGTAAAAGTCACTAAAAAGGTAAAAATAATAAAAAAGAATAAAAAAGAACTCGGGTAATAGCATATTGCATAAAAGTATAAAATCTTTTGTTTATTTAGTTATTAAACATTGAGTAATTGAGCACATATGTTATTACCAGACTTCTTTTTTATTTTCTCGTCGGTTCAATTTTTTTTCCAAAAATGGTTATTTTTAGCTTTTAAGTTTCTTATTATTAAAATTAAATCGGAAAATATTTACTAAAAAACCACTAGTACCTCTTTTAGTATTAGCTGCAGCTTTTATCAATTTATAAGCTTTGATAGCAATGGTGAGTTAATTAAGGAATAAAAAAAATAACTAACCAGAACTAACCATGACCCCCCACCTATACTCTGTCTTAAGTTCCTTATATTGTCTATCAAAAACTTATAAATCGATACACAGAAGGCTGCAATAAATCGATACACACGGGGCTGGAGCTAACCGCTTGTAAATTAGTAGAATACATTATATCCGTCAAAAGCTTATAAATCAATACACGCGGGGCAGCAACAAATCGATACACACGGGGCTGCAGCTATCCGCTTGTCTTTTAGTTCGGTGAAAAGGGTTAATTTTACCCTAAGGTTGTCGATTCTGAATGTGCCCTTGATCCTTCCTACATATGGCAGAGAGAAAAAATAGGTCTAGTACCTTTCTCTCTCGCAATCCTGACTTTTTTATGGGACCACCGCGGAAGTGCACTCTTTCAAATAAAAAAGAATTTTTAAAATTGGCCCACAAACGCCAGAGAAATCGCGTAACATACACACAAAAAAAACAAACGCGGCGAATTAAGCAGGGCGCACACTGAGCCGGATTCGCCCGGCACAGCGCAGGCAGTGCGGCCGGCAATTCCGCAGTCGCCGCACACTGCTTCGGCATGTTTCTACTCGAACAGCATTTAAAGAACTTCTGACTATTAAAACAGAAGGTTGTATTTTGGTGAGAGTTTTCTAGAAAAATATTTTATATATATTAACAAAATGAGCAGCTCATCAGACTCCGATGAAGAACTTTTGGTCGTGGCTTCAGTGTGTGCTGAAGAAGAAGAAAGAGGTAGAAGAGGGTTTTGGATCCATGAAATTAATTTGGAGCGAGAAACTTATGGCGAATTCCATCATCTGTTTCCTGATTTGTTGTCCGATAGTGAAAACAAATAACTGGTTATAACTTACCAGGGATTCCTGTTTTTCTAGACACCTCATCTCAAGCATTTTCCTTGCGGATATTGTCATGATAATATCGGTGGTAAGGATCATACAAGAATGTAAACATCCGAACGCTTTCAATTAATATTTCATCCGACATGTTGCAAGTACGAACGGAAGAAAAACTAAAATCTACGAAAACCATTCAAACTCAATTGTTTTTATGGCCGCAGGTACACAGACCGATTGGCAGGTTTTGCCCAACCGAGAATACGAAGCGTTGCCGGGCTGGAGCGTACGGCGCCGAGCCGAGCGAGTCCGATCCAGTGGGCGCCATCCCATTTGATTACAAGCATTTCAAAATCTGCAGGCCGCGCCGAGCGGGCTGTGCCGGGCGAATCTTGGCTCAGTGTGCGCTCTATGCTTTAAGAACCTCCTCGTTTTTGTAGTCGGTTAAAAAAGTAAAGGTAATTTAAAGCAAAACGTAGGGTTTTATTTCATTCACGCAATCTGGCACTAACTTAGCCGTTAACTCCTTATACTTTATATATAAAATCGACCCTAATTTAAAGTGCTTTGTCGAAATATATATATCGTGCTTCTCGTTATATCCACATGGGATTGTTAATTTATAGTCTAGTCGAGAAAAAATTAGTGCGAAGTGCAAAAATGGTTACAAGTCTTCTAAAAATATGGTTCATGGCTTAAAGGATCCGGAATGGCAACTAAAAAAGGTGTATTTTGGATTTTTGACGTGACAACATTTTATAATTCAATGGACCCGGCAGCACGCACCAAAAACATGATACATGTGCCGTTACCTCGCGCGTTCCATTTTAGGCTTTGAAGTGCAGAAGCGAGAGCGCGGAACGAGCGACAAAGAGGCACTAATTTCCGCGTCGTTCCACATCTGTTTCTTCCTACTTGAGTAAGCATGCAGTGAAAGGTAAATGTAGTGTCAATTCCGGCGATAAAGGTAATGATTCTTTCGACGATGTCACGTTCAACTATCGTCAGTAAACCGACTTTGAGACAACCAGATTTTTTCTCTGCAAAAAAAATAGAATAGTTATTAAGAGGAAACTGAGAAAAAAACCTACAGCTTTTTGCCTAAATCTCAAAAAGTATAAGTGAAAGCTTAAATAAAAAGGTTTACCATAAAAACGTAAGAACTTTAAAAATGCCACTAAGTAATAACTACAAGTAAAATGTAAGTAATTTTTATTTTATTTTAAAAAAGAATTAAAGCGTTTAGTTTTGAAAAATAATATTGTTTAAATATCCCCCTTTACTTTATTTAGTTGAATGAATTCTTGGTGACCCAATTTCTGATTACTTCAATCATATCACCCGGTAAATTTGTAATGGTGCTTTAAAAGTTCTGCTGGCGTATTAACGTAGCCTCACAGAAAATAATCCAAGGGTGTGAGATTGGCGGTCAGTTCACATTACCATATATCTCGAAATAACCAACATTCTAATGATACATTTTATTAATTTTATTTTACTAATTTAATTTTTAAACACTCTTTCCGCGGTCTTCGCGTAGTGCTGTTTACGTTTACGTGAAGTCACCATAGACTTCCCGTATAGGCGATTGAAGGCGTCGTACGAGCGTAAGCTGTATCCTTGGGAATCGAGAAAAGATTTACGCTAAATTGGGGCTCTTTCTTCTGGGGCTAAGCGCTGTGAGTGAAGATTCCTAAAGCCTGAGGTTTTTACGTTTTGGTGTTGAACACATGGTGTCTTCGTATGGTCGAGGAGGTGCGCACGCCTTGCGGAAAAACGTCAGTAGTGAAAGTGACGGGTATGCGCGATACCAGTAGCAGCCGCTGGCTTTACAGTCACAATTTAGGCATGTTCAGAAGTTTATCGCTGTTGTTGATTTAAATATTTGAATATTTTAAACCGAAATTTCTGGGAGCGGAAAGCTCGACAATCCAGATTTTCCCACCACATAGAGCTGGCGATTGCCTTGCAGCAACGCCATAAACAACAAAGCAGTATCCAGTGTCCAGTATTAATTTTTAAAAATTTTTACACGTTTTAGGATCGTGTATCCCTTTACATTAACTTGCTAGATATTACTGATAGTATCAGAGCTAGTGAACCCTTCGAGTAAAGTTAGACCTGGAAGGCTGGAACTGTGTATAGTAATGAATCATAGCATGCTAAGTACGAAAATCATCACCTCGGCAGTCATCAGCCGTTTACATCATCACCCTGTATATTTTTAAATATAAAAAAATAATAGACAAAAACTTGGGCTGTAAGCTTATATTTTTAAGGAATTAGTTCATTTATAGTGAGGTTTGAAAAAAAAATTACAGGCATTTTCGATGAGCACAAGTACCTGGGAGGCAGGACCGAAAGGTGTGGCTGATTTGGATGGCCTTATTTCAAAACTATAAAGATAGACATATCAAATGTGGTATTTTCTTAAAGCTTATTTAAAGATCTTATTAACAGTGATACTGATAATATAAAAGGTGGAAAAAACATGTTTTTTTTTTTTTTTATTTTAGTAAGGCACCCTGTATGTTATATTACCATTAAAAAGATCTTAAAAAATCTTTAAAAAATACTACATTTGTTATGTCAATCTCTTATAGTTTTGGAAATATGGTTGTCCAAATCAGCCACACCTTTCAGTTCGCCTTGCAGGTACTTGTGCTCATCGACAACGCCTGTAAATTTTTTAAAAAATGTATTATGAATGAACTAAATCCTAGAAAATTTTTTAAGCTTACAGCTACAAGTTATTTGTTTTTTTACTTTTAAAAATATACAGGGTGATGATGTGAACGGCTAATGCCTGCCAGGTGATGATTTTCGTCCTTAGCATGCTATGACTCATCACTATACAAATTTCTAGCCTTACAGGTCTAACGTTACTCGAAGGGTTCACTAGCTCTGGGACTATGACAGTTTGGTGACATAATTCTAAGCAATGTTGCCACAGTAACATTTTAAATTTCTGAAGCTCTTATTGGTAAACCCTATATCTTTTGAAACAGGAGAAAATTTAAATAAAAAGTTCTTGATTCCCGGAATCGTTGTAGCTCTAATATTTATAATTTTTATTTAACTTTGAAAATCGGCTTTCGCATGTGCCATCCGCCTTTGTAGTAAGCAAAGGAGAAGGCGCGCTTGTAGCTGCTCCGGTTGTATCGGCAAGCGTCGATCTCCGGAGTTAAGCAGTGAAGTGCGCGCCTATAACTGGATGGGTGACCGGCATTGTGGGTTTTGGGCAACGGCACGCGGTGTTAGTTCTGCTCGGGGGTGAACAAACGGACCGAGCAACAACCATCCAAGTTATGGAATGAATGGTGTGTGAATGGGAAGGAGTAGGGGTCAAGGTACAATAAGCCTTCAGGCTGCAGTGCACCACCTAGGGGGCGGTCGTCGGGCCTGGGTGGATGACCCCGAAAGGGCGAAAAAAAGGTTTTAAAATATTTTTTATACAATTAAATATTAATTTACAAATTTTGAAACATTCTAGTGTCAGCTAGGCACTTTCAAGAATATGATTCAGCGATAATAAAAGTTGTACCAGCATTTAAAAAAAAGTTATTTATCTAATAATTATAAGTGTTTTACGGGTTTCGGTTGTCATAAAAGGAGGTATAAAAGTTTACATAATTGATCTATAAATTTCTCGCTTTCTGGGAGCTGTTCTCATTTAGGTACTTAATAAAGTTGGAACAAAAGCCGATTTTTAACATTAAATACAAATTATAAATATTGGAGTTACAGGTCAGGGAATCAAAATCTTTTGAACTAAGTTTTTAGCTCTTTCAGAAAGTTTTATAATATTTAAGCCATCAATTAAACTTTTTGAGATTTTGTCAAAAAGCTGGAAGCTCGGCTTAAACGATATATTCTTTACTCAGTTTTTTGTTAATAACAATTGAATTTTTTTTGCAGAAAAAATCCAACACACGCCTTTTTTCAAAATGCCATTCCGGATCGTTTTAGGTTGTACATACTACCGGTGTAAGAATTAATGTTCAGAATATTATGAAATTTAGCATACTGGTACTTTATAATAAGAATATCAACCAGTTATGTTTTCAAAGGTCTACAAAGAACTAAAAAAGGTTTAAATATTATGAAATATTTGCTTTTAACATCGATCCTTTTGGGATATCGCACATTTTATTTTACTTTACAAGAACTGATGTTCAGATTAGTTGTATCAACGGAAGAAAAACAATTCTGAACATTTTAGCTCATTAAAATCCGACCTTCAGAGCTTGTGGTAGAAGTAATTAATAAATAACTGAAAAAATATTCCATGTGATTGACATGTAGCAACGCGGCCGAAAGGTTATGATGCGCTCGAAAGTCCAATACGTTTTTCGGTTATAAAATCCAATGAGTGATAATAAATATCCGCATAAAACATGTTATTTTCGAGTGTTTTAAAGTAAACAATTCGACGAAAATAATCCGATGTATCAATATTTACGTTAATTGACAGGGTAGGTGACTGATATTTTCCATGTTTATTCTTTAATTAATGTGCTACTTGACCTTGTTTTACAAATTTGGTAAACAAATTTCAGTAACTGTTCTGCCTTTTCAATATTTTTTTTTTTTTTTGGTATATAGGATAAGGGTGGTTTAGAGATTTTATTAGTAAATAAACATAACAATTTAAAACCGATAATTTGTTTAAAGATGCTTGTGCAGTAGATTTTTGCGTATGATTTCTATTTTTTTAAGCAGCGTTGCCAAATATAAATACCACGGTAGTCAAATGACCTAAGGCATTCATTTGACTCTTATGGTATCGTTAAAACTAACTTCAGTCATAAACCATATTTTTAGAAGACTTTTAACTATTTTTCGCAGAAAATCAACCTCTAGACTATACTAATATTAGTTGGCAAGTCAATACCGTTTAACAAAATTTTATAACATCTTATTTATAACCCATAGAAAATGGTTTTATATCATGGTGTAACTAGAATTACTTTTACAAACGTAGTTACAATAAAAATCTTAGTTTGTATGTTGTGCATACCTATTCTGTCGATAGTTTGACATCCATTCTACAGTTTAACAAAGATTACCATTAATAAAACAAGGTATTCTTACATTAATGGAAACTTAAGCAAGAGCAGAAAAAAAAAAAAAAAAAAAAGAAAAAAAAGTCTTCATTTTCCTTTCTATGTACTAAATTAAAATCAAAATCACCTAACTAATTTATTAAGTACAAAATCTGCCGCCCCTAAAATAATCTGCCGCCCCCTAAAATAATCTGCTGCCCCCTAAAAAACGCCGCCCTAGGCTCCAGCCTATTCAGCCTTCTGGTAAATGCGCCACTGATCCCCAGCGAAAGTTGGGGGCTATTGGACCCTAAAAACTTTTTTAACTCTTATTAAAATTATTAAGAAAATAATGAAAATTTTAATACTGACAGCAAAGAAAGAAAACGAAAGACAAAGAAATGAGTAAAAAATTAAGAAAATAAAAGAAAATAAGTAAAACTAAAGTAAGCGCACGAAGAATTAAAAATAACAAAATAAAAAAGCATAAATTTACACGAGCCCTCTATCAATAAGCTAACCCACAAATTTCAAATATTTTTGATTTGATATTTATTATAATTAAGTCATGAAACGTAAAAGTTAGCTAATTTACACTTAAACTGCAGACACAACAAAATCGACAGTCTTCAATGTACAAAATATTTTAACGAGGGCGCTAAATTGCAATTGCAACGTTGCCAATTGGCTTAATATAAATTCCTAATATCAAAATAAGTATCTAGTGTACAAAGTTAAATTTTTATCGTTACCGCAAAAAATGTAAAAGAGATTTGTTTTTATATTTAAACAAGGTTGCATATTTAAAAGCTAAATAAATAAACATCTATTATTCATAAGAATTTTCCTCTTAAAGCAAAATTTTTTTAAAAAACCTCGTATAGGTACGACAAAAAAATTGTTGCATTTCAACTTATATATCATTCAGAAGTTTTTATAAGGAATATAAATATATAAATCAATAATAAAAAAGTTTTCCATATGGCGAGAACTTAAGCAGACACACTGTTTAATTATTTAAGGACTACTTAAAATAGGTAATATTTTGCATAAATAAATAATTAAAAAATATATTTTAATATTTGATATAAAAATAATTTCACGTTCATCTTTCATTAAAATATATTTTCTATTTTATTAAATATATTTTGCATACATTGCAAATCGCAATATATTTTAGAAATTATTATAAATTTATTTTACCCTGCAAAAAATTAAACACGGTTAAAGTGCAGCCACGTTTTTATATTTGAACTATAAAATAAATCAGAGCAATAAAAGGCAATTTTAAAACATTTTTGTCAGTCGTTACCACTAAATGGCACTTAAAATACATTAGGTTAACCACGATAATAGCTGAAACAAAATTATTTTGGTTTAAACGTAGCTTGTTTGGTATGTTTAACGGTAAAAATTGGTTTAAGCCTTTTTGTCTCTTTTTTTTAATCCTAGAGCTAATTTATTTTATTTTTTCAAAAAATAAATAAAATAAAGGAAGAACACGATTGCTAATAATAGTAGTTGTTTAGGATTTTTATTAAAAAACAAATTTATTTTTCTATACAAACATACAGTGTGTCCCAGGGTTGGTGTTACATTAGGACAAATAACACCAAAAATTTTTGAATTTTTTAAATCGACATTTTGGGAAAATGGTCGTGGGGTCTAAAACAAAGAAATACAAAATTTTACTTTCATAGGGGTTATACAGGGTGAGTTATAACTAAAAATATAAGAAATACCAAAAAGTAAAACACTTTTATATTTATATTTTAAAAAATAACAAAATTCTATTTGTAAATGTTTTAGAGAATTGAATTTTATGTCAAAATTTAAAGTTAAAGCATTAAAGTAAAAAAAGTTTTTTAGTATTTTTTTACCTAACGCATTAATATCTAATTACTGGACAAGAAAAAGCCAAATTTATAAGAAAATTAAATATAATAAAGATTTCTGGCAAAATTTATTTTGTCGTGTCAAGTATTTGAGTGTTTAATGTAAATATAAAAAAACAGCAGAAACATTTTTCTGTTTTAATGCTTTAACTTTAAATTTGATATAAAAATTTAATTTCCTACAGCATTTACTTATGAGATTTTGTTGTATATTTAAAAATAAAAGTACTTTACTCTGTATACATATATACAAAATTTTGTATTTCTTCGTTTTAGACCATGCGACCAGTTTTCCCAAAATGCTAATTTAAAATTCAAAAATTTTTGGTCCATTCGTCCTTTTGTAACACCTGGGACATACATACTGTATAAATATATGTCCTTTAATTAACCAGCTTTAAGCTAACCATCGTAATTTTGCGCCCCTTTCCCTACAAAAAATGGCACACACAATGTGGAGATTTTTACAAAAATAAGTAAGATTGTAAATAAATTTTACAAAAACAAGTAGTTGCAGCCTACTTTTTTGTTTTTTTCTTAAATTTTTTTATTAGCACTTGCCTTTCTTCTATTTAAGAGCAATTTTCTTAAAAACCGCTTTTTTATTACATAAATGCAAAATAATTAATATTTGGAGTTCTCTGTAGCCAATTATGCTAGTGTACATTAATTAAAAAAATGCGTACTTATAAAAATTTAATAATTAATTATAAAACTTTACTTCTTTTATACCCCTAAATATTGGTGTTTTTTACCTTTCTGGGACAATCAACAAATATACTAACTAAAATTACAGAGGTGCAAAATATAGCGACGGTTTAAAATATATATTTTTTTAATGCAACTTATAGTAGGAAGCCCACAATACTAAATGGGGATTCATTTGAGCGTCATAGGGACCTACTGGGTTGCAAAGCTTAGATGGAAAAAAAGTTTTATAATGTAGGCATTTTCATCGGTGGGGAAAGAAGTTATAGATTTTTAAATATGTCAAAGAAATACTGTTTTAATTTCGGCTTGTGGCAATCGTTCGGATTGTATCGGATTATATATTTTTCAATTTCTCTAAATCATTAAAAAACAAAAAAATAGCCACGCTTGAGAGTGTTAAAATAACGTTTTTTCAAACTTTGTAGCCCTCCGCTTTTAACTTCATTCTCAAATTGTCATATAAGTATATACACTGTTTAGCATATAATAACACCCCTACCATTACAAAGGCTGTAGCTTGGAGAGCACATATAAAAACAACAGTCTTCTTTTAACCTTATTAAACACTGTTCACGTATTAAAAGTAAATAAAATACCACAATTAAAAAAACACACACACATACATACACACACAAGGTGATCCACCGCACAGTGCGTTGACATGTGGACAAAAATGCCAAAATTAATATTTCTATAATAACTTAAATGTATATTATGTGTAATAATGTGTTAAATGTATATTAACATTACAGTATTGCTTTTTGTATTAACAGAGCATTAATTAACCGGCACACAAAAAAGTGATCAGTACTTTTGACCAAACAAACTTTGTTATATATTTTTTGATTGCCCTAAATTAAATCCGGAGTTCGTTTTGCTTTATCAGACTTGAATTTTGAGTAAAGTACAAAAAAACCCTGAAAATCGCAAAAAATTGAAAAATTTAGGTGGTGTTTTTCGCAGTTTACTGAAACCTTAGGCCTGATAAAGCGAAACGGACGACGAATTCAAATTTAGGGCAGCAAAAAACGTATAAAATAGTTATTCTGGTCAATAGTACTGATCTCTTTATTTTTGTGTGCCGGTGTTATTAATACCAGAACCATTTTAGTTCAATTAGACTGATACGATTTTTGTCCCGAAATTCCTCTCTCTCTCTCTCAACCAACATCGGTCCCGCTTTGTTGTTGCTTTACTAGCTTACATACTTTTTTACTTAGCTGAACCTGTATCATAAATAAATGTTCTACTTAGTCATTATTAATAATAGTAATTTTATTCAATTAGTTTAGTAAATAGCCCCTAGTAATTAGTATTTATAAACAAAATATATTATTTAAAATGGGCAATTGTTAAATTAATTATATTATTTGCACACAGTTATTTTCAAAATGTCGTATTAGTCTGTAGTTTTACATTTGGGCTAAGTTTTAGATTATTAATTAGGCAGTTTTCGCCGTTAATTAAAATATCCTTAAATTTATCACCCACCTTATTTGTTAGGAAATAAATAACTATTTTAATTGTAAAGTTAAAACTTGAAATACAATTCAACACATTACAGATGTATAGTACCGATATTAACCCTTAAGTAGGCACGCGGGGGTCTAATTGACCCCAACTTTGTCAATTTTGTAATACATTTAAGATTTTTTACCTCGTTAAGTATATGCCACAAAAAACCTTTTATTCAAAAATTTCGCGCCTCTTGCGGCTGGGTCAATTTGACCGCCACGCGCCCCCTGACGTTTCAGTTCCGAGTACTACGTACCTATATTAAGTTGACAAAAAAACGGATTTAGAGGATGCTCCTACTCCATTTGGTATTATAAATATTTTTGGTATTCATTCTTAAGAAGAATTATGTTTTTGTAGTTTTATTTTATGTTTTTCAGGTAAAATGTGAACATTATGTTAGAAGTAAATACAATTTAAAAGATTATAATTTTTTTAAAATTTTAATACGTGATATGATAAATGATACCCATTGGCTCATAAAATTTATTTTAATTAATTTATGTTAACTGAGGCGAAGTATAAAGTGTACTCATAATTAATTAAATTCAGTTTTTTACCTTTCTCGCATTGCCGTTCCAAAATCAGCTAAAAAAATAATGACGGTGACTTTAATTAAAATTACAATAAAATATTTTAATAAAAATATGTTTTTCTCAACCAACTTTTCAACAAAATAATTAAAACAGTTTTTGTTAGGAATAATTAATTATTTTTAATAAAATTAAAAACAAACCTAAATTTTGAGAACAAAGAATGACAAATAATACATATCAAGGCTGAAGACTATTTTTTGTTACAGAACAACCACCAAAATATTTTGTTCTTTGTAAGAAGTATCCAACAAACAAGTTGTTATGATATTTGGTATGTCTAGAGTACTCTATTATTAGTTATTGTCGTATGTGAATCTATTTCTAGTTGTTTGAAATTAAAATTTATTTTCTATAACTTAAACGTTTTTTTTTAAATATATAGGTTGGTTGGCCTTACACACTAAGTGTTTTGGCCAATGAAAAACGTATTATTTTTAACTGATACAGTACATACATGTATTAATTAAAAATTAAAGACAATGGAAGTCCGAATAAGTAGCATTATTAAAAATGGCTTTTAATTGTTAAACAAAAATTACACAGCCACACAAATAAAAAAAATTACAGCTTTTAAAAAATACCATGGTTTCTTCATGTTTTTGGGGTCGCTGAATCCGAATCCGAGGTCATTTTGGCCGCATCAAGTCATGGTCAACGTCAATTTAAGCAACCAAAAAAACCTTAAGATAACATAATTTTGTTCTATTTTCGATAACCTCTGATGATATTATGACCCTAATTCCAACCTGGTGGGGTTTATTTGACCACGGATTTGGATTCAGCGACGAAAAACATAATGATACCAGTGGCCTGTTTTTCGAACAAATTTTGATGATTTGACCTTGATATAACCTTTGACCCCGACCTAATAGAATTAGGAGGTCGATTTCACTTTGGATTCTAACAACATAAAGTACCACAATTCTGATCTATTTTCGATAAACTTTGATGATTTGACCTTGAAATAACTTTAGCCATAACCTGATGGGGTTAATTTGACCGCGGATACGGACTAACTAAATAAAAATTTAAGCCCCTTTAAAAAATTCTAAATAAATGTCCATAAACAACCAAAATAATATACAAAATAAAAAATAAACCATTTTTACCTTAGTAAATAGGAAATTTGACAATTTCTACACACGACAGCTTATTTATTTAAAGGCAAATAATTGTTTATTGTTTACTTTTTTTATATTATGTTGTCAATGGGTGCTGTTTAGAATATATTTTAGTTTTTTTTTACATCCCACGAAGGCTTTGATTTTTTTATTGAACACGAAGAACATACAAAAATTTAAAATAATAATTTTTTAATCGAAAAAAAATATCAAAACTTTATAAAAGGTCATGGACGAACTTTTTGTTAATAATATTCACTGTCACCATTAAGACGACACTGGACCCAACTATCTGAATCTAGGTAGAGCTTTACAAGCACCCTAATACTATAAATATGTAAACAGAATTTAATCTAAATAGGTTTAAAGGTTTTTTAAATATTTAGAAAAAACACATGTTTTTTTATTTTAACGCCCGGTATCTCAGAAACTAATCAAGTTTGGACAAAGGTTTATGAGAACCCTTTTTCGTATAAGGAATTGCCCCTTAAATCTCGTACCGTAGTTAGGAAACCCTGTATGTAGCCCAAAGATATTTTTTTAATTGGTATAGGAAAAACAAAACAAATAATATATATATTTCATTTTCTTTGTTAAATAAAATATTTCTTAAATTATAATTTTTCCATCTTTCCATTTATTGTCCCATTCAGTTAACTACAATGGCCATGGTTGAAAGTAGTTTACACAATGAAGGACCCGAACGATTATAAAAGAAACAGACACAAATCGATGGGCGCTGTAAAAATGCGATATAACTTTGAAATTCAGTAAAAGGTGTTTCATACCATACGAAGTTAGAATTTTATTTTAGAATTAAAAGAGACGTGTACCATATTGTGCGAGATTAATATTTTATTGGTAATTTAAAAAAGTTAAATTTTGCATTAGAAATAATGAAGTAAATACTAATTTTAAAAGATTAATAGTTAGGAAAGTCTAAATGTATGTAAGTACTCAATATCTAGAACCAAATAGGATGGCCATTTGAAAACGAAACAGAGCCTATTTTGGACATTACTGGCCATTTAAAGAAAAACGCTTGGACCTGTCAATTTTTGATTTTGGAGGAAAATATTTTTTTGCCATCCCTAAATCGTCTAGCAGGGGTAAGATTCACCACCAAAATCTTAAATGGAATGCTGATATTTCCGTTCATATGACAGATTTTCAAAATTTTTATTTTTTTAGTATACTATTAAATTACCTGTAGGATCAAGCTTATTTAAACTAGGGGAATATAATAAGAGCTAAACGATCTTTAAAGTTAGAAATCAATTAATCTTTCTGACGAGAGTGTAATTCACTCTTAAATTTTAGTGGAGAGTCACACCCTCGACTAATATATCATTTTAAAGATCGTTTAACCCTTATTATATTTCCTAAGTTTAATATAGCTTGCTCCTACAGGTAATTTAATAATATACTTTAAAAAATTAAAAACAAAATTTTGACAAGCTGTCATATCAACCGAAATAAAAGCAGAAACTTTAAACTTGGCAGTTGTAATCAAGGTCAAGACCTTTAAGACAAGGTTTCACTTGACCCTTTTTCCATTTAAGATTTCGGGGATAAGTTTAACCCCTTCTAGAGGGTTGCTGTTCAGGGGATGAATGTAGCAAAAAGAATGAATATATGCTCTATATTGGTTAGGTGGATTCATTTATTGGATAGTCTTTTTGTTGGGTACAAGACAAAAACTGGAAAGAATGGGACCGCTTTGGTCCTGGTCCCGGGGTATACGAGCTAACCCTGTTCAGCCTCTTTTTTTTAAACTTAATTTTAACTTGACAACGGTGGCAGAGTTGCCACCAAAACGTTGTTTTTTATTTAGAATGTTTTTGGTTTTTGGGGGTTTTTCTTTATTTTCTTTCAGACAACCGGCCAGTTCATAGGGGTCAATAGGGCTAAACAGGGTCTGCTTGTATACCTCTGAACTAGGACCGAAGCGGTCCCATTCTTTCCAGTTGGCGTGTACCCAACGAAAAGACAATCCAATAGCAAAAGGATGTTTCCCTAAAATTAAAAATTGACGGGTCTGAGCGTTTTTCCTTACATGACCTGGAGTGTCCAAAATCAGCTTTATTTCGTTTTCAAGGTCACCCTGTATAATTTTTTTTTAAAAACTATGTAGACTAAAAGAATAAAAGTAGTGGTATAATATGTTATGTAGAAATATTGTATTTAATTCTTTTAATTTAAATGTTTGTATAAACAACTTAAAATAAGTAAGATTTTTATTATTTAATAAATATTTTAAGAAACAGGACAAAAATAAGTAAATTATTTCCTAAATAGATCTGTAGTTTATCGGCAAACACTATACTTTTGCAATTATAACTTTTACCATTTATATATATATATATTGGTTGTTGCATTTTTTAAATGCACTTTTTATAGTTCTGTTATACTCGTTACACACTGTTAAAAAGTAAATTGTGTGCCAAAATAATCTATTTTTAATTGCCCATACAACATTTCCATGATTTTTTTACCCAGCTTTTACTAAAAAGGTCAAAATCAACTTAAGTAAAAATATAAAGGTAACAAACCATTGTTACTAAAGAACAAATCTTTTAATTAACAACACTTATTTAAAACCGATTTTTTAACCCTTGGCTTAATAAATATACCTAATATATTTTTTTATGTTAAAAACTGCATTAAATTTATTATATTAGAATGCTTCTTAACCCCATACAAAACGCCCTAATTACTTCAATTATAAAATGGTTTATAGCTCCCGGTTTTTCGTCTTACAGCCCACCCCTAAATCATTAAGCAAATTAACCTCCCTTTACCCATAAATCCTGATATTTTTATTCTTTAGCAGTAGCGGTATCTTCTTTCATTTATACCCCATTGTACGTTCGCCAAAATAGTCCATTATTCTGATATTTCCTGCCTTTAAAACAAAACCCACGTAGCCTCTAAAAAGGGAAAATGAGATAAAATGGCCTTGTACCAAAATGTGAACCGTATAATAATAGTAGTTAATTTTGGTTAAATTTTTCAAAACAAACATATATCTTTTACCTCGCTCGCTTGTAACTATACGCGTATGCGCGATAAAACGGGTCTATTGCAATAAACAAGATTAAACGGAGACATAGCAGGAAATTGTGGAACATTTTACTGCTGTAAAAATAAGCAGAGGGTGGGAACTTTCCATGAATCAGTTAGTAGTTTCACTTTATTTTGATTTTAGAATCACCCCATGTTTGTTTATTTAAAGTTCTTTTTAATATACAGGGGGTCCCAACCCTATTTCTACATAAAATAACTTTAGAATAGAATAGAATAGAATAGAATAGAATATATATTACCATTAAAAATACAGGATTGTACATTGGTTCGTCAATACAATACAGAAACTTAAAATTAAAAATATATAAAGAGAAAAAAATAGGATTTAAAAAATTACCATTATTAGCACATCTACACAGAGAACTTACTTACATAAATAAAATAACATAAAACTAAGTAAATGGTCAATACAGCTGAAACAAATATATAAACAATTGTATAAAACGGTAATACAATACATATGTGCATATACATAATATGCAATCAAACATACAAAATATATACAAACACACAATAAACCTTCCCTTTAACTACGGGAATTAAGTTAGTTTTGTAATAAAAAAATTAAATTTTAAAAGAAGAAATGTTAAAACCTAAAACTAAATTACATCAAGGGAAAAATATCTAATACTGCAAAAGTCCTTACATGAATAAAAAGAATTTTTCAACAGAAAACTCTTTACCCTTCGAACAAACATTTCTCCACGTAACGCTCTCAACTCAGAAGGTAATTTATTATAAAAATTTATGCAGTTGTACTTTGGCGAACTCTTAAAAAATGTTGTATTGTGTTTTGGAATTGTCAGAAGATCTCTGCCGCGTGTATTGTATGCACTGCTATTTCCCAACCCTTCAAATAACATTCTATTATTGTCGACAAACACTAAACACCTTAAAATATAAAGACATGGAAAAGTTAAGATTTTTTTTGTTCAAAAACATGCTTGCAAGTTTCGCGCACATTTAGGTTAAAAATAAGCCTTAGGATTCTTTTTTGGCTTACAAAAATACGGGAGCATCGTACACCCGCATCTCCCCAGCAGACCACATTATATGACATATGACTGTACGCTAAGGAATAATAGACCGCTAATAGACCATCAATATCAAGAGTATTCTTAAGACTTAAAATTGCAAAATAAGCTGAGTTTAGTTTCGCACATACATATTCAATGTGATTGATAAAGGAGAGCTGCGGATCCAAGACTGTCCCCAGAAATCTAACCCTATTAGAAACTTTAATGTTTAAGCCATTTTCAAAGTCATAGGCAAGTGACTTTCTATTATACATGTACATATATTCAGTCTTGTTCACATTCAGTATTAAACCATTGCTTTTACACCACACTTCCATCTCATTACATACATTACTTGTTTTTGTACACAGCTCGTCTAGGGTATCCGCTGAAACGACAATTGTGGTATCGTCCGCGTACATTGTGACATGGCCAGATGTAACATTTAGAGGCAGGTCATTTACATACAATATAAACAAAAGGGTGCCCAGAACTGAACCTTGAGGAACGCCAAGCTCAACCGCTTTGACCTCAGAACTTGCACCACCATACTTAACAACCATTTCTCTATCCGACACATAAGATTTTAGCCACTGTAGTATTGGGCCACGGATACCCATATTGTAAAGTTTGGCAACTAAGAAGTCCTTGTTAATAGTGTCAAAAGCTATAGATAGATCAAAAATACGGTGGCTACGTGCTTGCCCTCATCAATGTATTGAGATATGTAATTTGTTAGACTATAGGCAGCAGATTCAGTGGATCCATTTGGTATAAATCCGTGTTGAGATCGATCCAAAATATTATATTTACCTAGAAAATTAATAATTATGTCATACACCGACTTTTCGAAAACTTTTGAAAATATACTAAGAATAGATATTTGCCTATAGTTTTCAACATCACTATGACTATTTTTTTATGAATCGGTATAATATTGGCAGTTTTGAGTATTTCTGGAAAAACACCTTCTTCAAAACTACGGTTTACTAAAAAGTTAGGGGTTGTATTATAAAATCTTTAATTGACCTAATTATTTTAACATTTATGTCATCGGGACCAGCAGAATTTTTATTTTTCAAGCCATTAATAATTTTAAGAATCTTTTCCTTGCTTATATAATCTATTACAATACTGTATTGAGCAAATGCGGGAACTGTACAGGTAGGACTAATTGAGCGATATTTAAGATAAAGTTTAGTTGTCGAGACAGTGCTGAAATGTTTCGCAAACTCATTAGCCACTTCAAAAGGATCCGAAATTGTCTGCATATTAATATTTAGTTTTATTTGCCGATGTACTGTGGTGTTTCTATTCAATTTGTCATTGATTATTCCCCATATAGTCCTAGATTTATTAACAGAGTTTGTTATTTTGTTTTTAAAAAATGCTTTTTTGCCTTTTTATTTGATTTTTATAACAATTTTTAAGGTTACGGTATTCCCTGTAAAAGATATAAAAATAAACCTAACATAAAAAATGTTTATTCGAATACACTCTTTTGACGGGTCTGAGCGCTTATTCTCTCTCTTTATTGACAGGACTATTTATTACATAAGGTGCCTCAAAAACATAATGTTAATTGTCAAGTAGGTTTTTTTAAACGGAACACCTTTTATATTTTAACAAATTTAAACTCTGTATAAAGTTCTTCAATTAAAATGTCAAATATACGTCAATTATTGCTGGTTTTTAAGATATCAGCAGTATGGTAATTCTACTCATTACCAATTAAATGTAAAAAAGAAAAATTATATTTTGGTTCTAATTATTTTTAAATAATTATGTCACTGTCAGAATGACAAATATTATAATAACATGTAATTAATGACCTTTCATTGTAAAAACTACTAATATGTATTTCAGCAATTTAATTTATTTTAGTCACCTATTTATAAGATTCCAGTAGAAAAACAGTAATACGTCAATTATGGCTAGTTTTTGGGTTAAGTAATGAGTAAATATGTTTCTAAAATAAAGTAATTAGCTGACCTATCTATTGGTAGCTCTTACAATGGAACGTTATTAATGACATATTATATTAATTGTCACTCTGATATTGACAGAATTAAGAATATATTATATATAAATTATTAAAATTATATTAATTATATATTTAAATTAATTAAGAATATTAAAAAATAATTTAAGTCCAAATTATTGTTTTCTTTCTTTACTTTAAATCTTTCATGAGTATACCGGGTGACAACGAAATTACTATGCAGCAATTTATTTTCTTCACTGCAACTGTACAGTTTTCAAATTTCCTTTGAATAAAATACTAAATTAAGACAAGAAAAAAACCACTAGAAAGGGTGCTAAATAGTCATAGTCACTGATGCGCCCTTTAAAACACTCAAATTCTCTCTCTCTCTCTCTCTCTCAAATTTCATCATATTGTATCACCGGATGCCAATTTAAGATATAATAGCATCTGTGTATTACTTTCGGTTTAATCGGAAGTAATATAAACTTAGATATTTTTTTAAGATTTAAATTTTTTAAGCAATTTCTGATATAAAACCTAAAATACACCCATAACCTATGTTCTTTAGTTTTAGAGAAAACAGCGTTTGAAAAGGTCCGAACGACCTTACAACAAAAAGTTTAATAAATACGTAGGGTGTCCGAAAAGTTTTGAGATATACGTACATTTATTTTATTTTTTCAAAATAGATTTCACCACATTGCATACACTTTTCCATTCTAACAAACCAGTCACTGAAAATAGCTTTCCACTTTTCATTTGAAATTTCAGCGCATATTTTATCCCAAGGCTCCAGTAGCGCGTCTTCAGTTTTAAACTTTGGTCCTTTCAGTTGGCTCTTGACAAAAGGAAACAACCCAAAGTCACACGGCGCCAAGTCGGGGCTATAAGGCGGATCTTCCAAAAGTCTCAAGCCTGCATCTGTCAAAAATTGACTGATAAGTTCAGCTCAATAAGGTGGGGCATTGTTATGATGAACGTACCAGCTAGCGAGTTGCGAGTTTGAGCGAATCACTCTTAACTTTTCTATACGTTTTAAAAGGCATACTGTAGTGTACCAGAGAGCATTTACGGTCTTCTGTTCACTTCACTGTCACGTTCAATTATTCCTCTTAAGCCAAAGAAAACAACTATCATTATTTTTTTACAGGTCTTGATTTGCGAACTTCGGTCGGAGTTTCTTCACCTTCGAGAACCCATATCTTATTCTGTTGTTTAGTTGGGACGTCGTAATAATAAAGATAAGTTTCATCTCCCGTGACGATCGACACTATGTCTTTAGATTTACCTCCTGGAATTTGAACATCATTTTTTTACACCAATTCACTCTTTGTGTCTGCTGCTCGGGAGTTAACTTGTGTGGAACCCAAAGAGTACAAATTTTTCTAAAACCCAAGTGCTCATGTATGATCGTGTGTAATATTGCTAAACTAATGTTCAATGTCTCTTCTAACTGACGATAGGTAATTCGTCGGTTTGTTTCTATAGCTTTTTTGACGGCAAATATGTTTTTTGGGGTAACTACTTCACACGGTCGACCTGAGCGTGAGGCGTTTTCAAGCGAAAACGAGCCCCGCTGAAATTGTTTGTACCATCTGTATATGGTCGCACGAGATGGACAGTCATCACCAAGTATAGGTTTCATTTCTTCTAAACACTGTTCTTGAGATAACCCACGTGAAAAGTTGTATTTCAAAATTGCACGGCACTCGATAGTGGTCCACGACGCCATTGCGCTAAAATCGCTGGACACGAACTGTCGCAAAACTGATAGTTATATAACTATATAGGACTACGATATTTCATGACATGTACAAACAAAAAACATCAGTGTTACTTTTCTGCACCGTTTAGTTACAAAGTATCTCAAAACTTACTGAACACCCTACGTATTGTGTCGTCGTCTGAACCTTTTCAAACGCCGTTTTCTCTAAAACTAAAAAAGATAGGTTATGGGTGTATTATAGGTTTTATATCAGGAATAGCTTAAAGAATTTAAATCTTAAAACATATATAGGGTGTTCCACTAAAATTACCAGGGTTATCATACTTAGAAATTCAAATTTTACAGCACTTCCGGTTAAACAGGTAGTAGTATTATAATGTTTTTTAAAGGTAGAGTCTTCTAAAAAATCTATTTTAGGCATTTTCAGTTTTTGTTATGTTCATTTGTTTTCCCATTAAAATGCATTTGGTGCTGTAGTTTGGACATTTTCAAACGCCATTTCCCCCAAAACTAAAAGATTTAGGTTATGGAAATATTAAAGATTTTATAGCAGGAATGACCTGTGGCATTTAAATCCTAATTCCATTAAAAATATCAAAGTTTATACTCATCACTTTCGGTTAAACCGAATGCTATTATGTCCTAATTTGGCATCCGGTGATACAATATAACGTCCCTCAATTTGAAAACAATACGGTTGCACTAAAAAAAAAAAAATTCTGAAGAGTAATTTTGTTGTCACCCGGATTGTCATAAGGATACTGTAAATAATATCTTAAACACTACCCATAATTGACGTATAGTGTGTTTTTCATTTCGTCGGCTAAATGTGTTTACCGGCTAACTCCACTTTTAGGATTTTGAGCGTGTAGACCTTCCTTTCCCTTAAAAGAAAAATGCTCGTATACCAGCTAACTTCTAATTGTGCGATGCGCAAAGAACTTCCGCCAATTGTATACAAAAGGTGCACTTGTTGGTTTAGCTCTCGGGAAAAAAGAAGGCTTTTGTGCACAATACTGTAAAAAGTACTTTTATTAAAAAAGCAGGAGATAGAAAAGTGTCAAAAGAATCAAGGAATATTATTAGAATCTTAAAAACTATTTGAAAACAGGTGTTCAGGAAAGCTGAGGATGACAAAAACATCCTTAATAAAAATAAACCATTTTAAAAACAAAGTAGTCACAAATTTCTTGATTCATTATCGACAATGAAGTCTCATCACTGCAGATTCTCTTCACAAAAAATATCTACTGCTCGAATTGACCTAAACAAAAACTATACAAATTCCACAAAAAAGTGGTGTGGCTTCAAAAATATTTACTTTTAAGCAGTACCACACTTAAAAAAGAATTCAAATTAAAAATATAGCATTTTTGACTCCAAAAAGGATGAATGCGAATTTTGTAATAAGTTTAGGCAATGTGACATTAGAGTAAGATAATTTAATGTGTCTATCGTTAGAAAAATAAAGGCTTAAAAGAATTAGAAAATATTAAAGCAGTATATTTATTGTTAGAATTGTACTTGCTATTTCTGCTGTAAATTTGGCACAACAATATCAAATAACCATTAACCATAAATTTTAAACAAAAAATACTTAAACAGACTTAATGTACTTTACTAAAGAACGTCAAGTACAGTAAAGAGGAATTAATGTTTCAGCAGAATATGAATTTCACTGCAAAAGAAGCAACACTTTATCTTCATAAAATATTTGGACAATGAAATATTTAAAACAATCAACAAAGAAAATATATTACCACAAAGACATGGATAGAACTAGGTACCTAATCTACATTTTAATACTATTGCAATATCAGCCAAAAAGTACTTGCTCATCAACAAGTTAAGTAAGTAAGCAAAGGAAAAAATATAAAGGAGGGCCCGAATGGCACTATTTAAAATCGTTCGTAACCAAATTGACGTTCTTAAAAAAACCCCGCCTAGCCCCATAATAGCTACGCCACTGGTTTTTAAATAGTTCCCATATAACATTTTTGCCGGCGTTGTACATTTAATTTACTGGCATTGCCAACACTCTTTAATGGCAAGGCATTGGCAAAAAGGTATCAAAAAGACGCGAAAGTGGGCAATTGGTCGTTATTAGGCCACGTGTTGCAGATAATGTGATGGCATCCGTCATTAATAAATTATGATGAAAAAATGCGTTTAGGATGATGGCATCCATCATTAATAAGTTATTGGCAAAAAGATAACAAAAGACACGAAAGTGGGCAAATGCAGATACTCCCAAGCAGCAAGCTGACGTCTTATTGACGAAAATTGTCGCATATACTTTTTTAAAAGCTAAAATGATGCGATATTTTATTTGAAAATTAAAATAGGAAAAAACTACTTACTGCATGCAATTTCCTTGCAATGCAAAGTACCATCTCTCGGAACACTGTCCAACTTGGAGATGGAGATTTTTACACTGGCCGAAGATATTTCTTTCAAAGCTAAGTGAGATCACCTACCGCAGACCGCTCTCGAATTATTTTTTGTCTAATGGGTACGGTTTAGACGATAAAAAGCGAAGATATTGCAGAAACGTAGTAGTTTATTGTCCATTACGCCATCTATCGGTATGTCAAAAAAACTATTAAATATATATAATATTTTTATTAACACGTCTTTAAAACTTTTAATAAAGTTTTAAACAAAATGTTTACAGCTCCTAACAGTCTACTTGAATATCTTGCATTCTCGACTAGCCATCACCAATTAATCACACAACACACACTTATTAGGTAATTAATACATTTAATTATGTTTATTTAATATTTTTTTTTAAAAAAGAAACTAAAAAGCTAGAAAACCACGTAGAAAACAAATGCACAAAGCGGTCACCTTCGGTCGAAATTACCGTAGCTAATTTTACAATCATTTTATTTTTATTCGATCCAAAATACATAATAAACATTTTGTTTGACCTAATTTTTATTTGCATGATTTTTAACAATAAAATGTTATGAAAAGGCCATTTCCTTTAAATTATGTAAAAAACATAAAATAATGTTGTTTAGCTGCCATTATAAATAAAACAGATCAAAAAAAAATTTTGTTTTTAATGTTAGTTATGTATATAGTTATATACCAATGTTAATAATATGGTTTAAAAAGTATGAATATGCGTTAAAGGTTTGCCTTCAAAAATCCAATATTTATTTGCCTGCAACAAAAACGCGTGCTTTATTTAATCAGGATTGGTATGCCGCCATTTTTTAGGCTTGCCGGCAATTCGCCTGCATGTAAAATTTATTGGCAATTAAGTGTTTATTTAGGGTTGACTTTTTAATGCGTATAAGATGTTGGCATAATATTGCCACCAATTGCCAATACTTTACCATCAATGCCAATATGAAAAATGTACATTGCCGGCAAATAGTGTTTGCTGGGTTTCATTTATATTTCTAGATTTTTATCATGTTTAAGACTTTAAGTGTAAGTTTTTTATCAATAATATTACCGCTTTGGTTAATAAAAATACTGCTAACTAACTCCAGATTTTTACACATTTACAGAGTTCACAAAACTGCTAACTCCATTTTACAACTCTAAAAATTAAACTAACAATAATTAATTAATATTTTGTTAAAAAAAAAAGAACTATGAAATACTGACAGCTACTTTGAAAAAATCCGGCGTTTATACATTTTTTTACTAAACAAGACAGTTTTTCTTTTTACAGAAAAACTGACTTTATGTGAGTTAGAAGGTTAACATATTTAGCCGACGATTTTGATTAAAAATTTAATACAAAGTTTAAAATTAGTTAAAATATTCAGAGTGTTTTATTAAAAAAAAAACTACTTGAAAATAAAAAAATGTACATTTTCTGATACTGTAAATAAAAAGAGTGTATTTAAATAAACATTTCTTATATTAAAATTATTTTTGTAATAAGTGTAAATGCGTATGCGCGATAAAACAGGTATATTGCAATAAACAAGATTACACGGGGACACGGCAGGAAATTGTGGAACATTTACTGCCGTAAAAATAAGCAGAGAGTGGAAACTTTCATGAATCAGTTAGTAGCTTTACTTTATTTTGATTTCAGTAGAACTTAACCCCTTGTTTGTTTATTTTAGGCGCTTTTTTAAACAATTTTTATTATTTTTAATAATGTATTTCCCATACATTTGTATTTGTAAACTTCGCTATTTATTTACGTTGTCAAATAGGCCATAATATTTTGTTTTTGGCTTGTTAATCGGGTGGCAGATTTAATGGTGTAAATATATAGTTTCGAGGTTATTAAGGCGTATTTTTCCACTTGGCAGTTAGTTCCCATATGGGCAAAGAAATAGGTTTTCTGTATAGTACCCGGAATAATATTAAAATAGATTTTATACTTAGAACCCTCCAAAACTAATAAAGATAGACATATCAAATTCTGTATTTTGTAAAGCTTTGGACGATGCTTATAATGGTAAAATATTACACTGAGTGTTGCTTTTAAAAATCATACTTTTTGTCCTACCCTGTATATATTGGGAGATAATAAAAATTTGATAATTGATTTAAAAACTGCAGAATTTACCCTACAAACTGTATTTTTGTTAAATTTGTGGGATAAAAAAGAAAAGATTAAGGGGTGCAAATTTATAACTGGACTTCCGGTGGTATTTATACTTACTATATGCAAAAACTGTAAATATTTTTAATAATTAAAAAGTTATACTGATTACTTTTGGATCACTAGGATCTAAAATGTTAGAAGCGTTAATAATTAACTTTATAACTACTTTTTTTGCACTATTGCCGAAACCCAAGCTTCAAAATAGTTACCGCAGGTAACTCTTGCAAATAAAATGATTTTTAGAAGTGTTACAAATAATTGCAATTCTAAGTATGATGGCCTTAATCGACAATAAATTTTCTACAAAACAGCAAGAAATTAAAAATATACTTTTTTATAGTGTTTTTTATAGTAAATTTGCCAAAACAAAACAATAAATAAAAATATGCACCATTTTCATTTAATTAAAATGAATGAAAATTAGATGTTTAACCCATCGTTCCCCCTGCTCCGTCAACGTTATCCAAGCACTGAAACATGCAGTTATGCATTTGACAGCACCTTTTAGACAACGCGGTAGTGCGGTCGTTATTTTTAAAAAACTACTACCCTAATATGTCTCCCCCGCTGGGAAACGAACCGGCGACCTCTGGCTTCGAAGATCAAAGCTCTGTCCACTGCGCCACGGGGAGACAATGTATTTGTTGCTTTAATCATATAAGACTTAAAAAACACGTAATTTATGCAAAATAGCAACTGATAAAACAGCCTGCGTACTATGTAACTTAATAGAAAAGAAATTTCCTTAAATTGCTATATGATTTACGGAGCGGGAGCTGTTAATATACAAACTTCAATTTGTCTATACTTAAATGGGATAAATTTCAATGATGCGTGGACATACAAAACTAAGATTTTAGGATATAATTTTTGGTAATTTAGTGACATTTTTACTGAGTGCTGAGAAAAATTAGGTTTTTGTTTACAGTTTAATATAAGGTTTTTATACAGTATGTCCCAATAAAAGATCTTAAAAACTAGTAGATTTTTTTTACACTTTTGCTATAGATTTAAAAACGATTTAAGCCATCTCGTTTTTTATACAATAAATGTTTGTGAATTTATTTCTTATAAAATCTTGTTTTCTGCACTAACACATTTAAATAAATTACTGATACTTTTTAAAAAATTTAAATGTTTATAAACACTTAACACGTTATTAAATTCTAATATTTTATGTATATTGATTAAAAATAATTTTCATATTATCCATTTTATAATCTGCATTGAAAACAATGGATTAAAATTAATATTTTATAATATCATAATTGGATTTTGAAACAATATTGGTCATTTAGACCGAGTAATAGTCAGTTATTTGATTGTCGATTGCACATATTGGATTAGCTCATCTATTAGATGAAAATGTCTAATTTATTATGTCGATATTAACATAAATATTTATAT